>CM043017.1:59770076-59859935 GCA_023690525.1 Holotrichia oblita
ACTATTCATGTCCGAACATATTCTCCTCGACGAGTACTTGGTTATTTTGGGGAAAAATTTTTTTTCCGATTAAAACTAAAAAATACAGCGTCGGGGCGCCGACGCCCAATAAGACGACGCTTTCCCAGACGTGACCGCCGAACCGGCCGTATTTATAATGACGATTTCCAAAATTTCAAAGTTCCAACGCCTTTCTAAACCGGTTATTTTTTGCATAAACATCGCCAAAATTCCTCAAAACAGATATACTAGATATTTCTATATCGAGAATACGATATCTGAGAATTTACGAGCTCCTGTGGCGCATCGGAACGGACGCTGGCCCACGGCGGTAGAGGTACGGCGTTCAAATCTCGACGAGGGGTACTATGGCTTTTTTCTTTGGTTTTTTGTTTTTTTTTATTAATGATTGAAAAGAATAATATATAAAATAAAGAAGTCTTCATTTCAACGGCGACGAAACACAAGAAATAATAATTAAAAAACACGATGAATCATTAAATGCGTTAAAGAATTTCCAATTTTTTACAATTGTCCGATTGGAAAAACGTTATTATTTATACTAAAAATCGTTTCTTATTTTGTGGTTCAATAAATAACACAAGTAGTAATAATTACAAACATCTCTCCATGTCTAAAAGTAATTTAAAAATATGAAACAAGTAAGAATAGTTTAATTATCTGTATGTCAGTGTATTATCGAGATTATACTAAGTATATATCTACATATTTTCGAAAGAGCCAAAAAGTCTTATTTGTATACATTCATTCAGGGGAAATTGAATGTCAATATTTTAGGGAACGATTTTATGATGTATTTTAAAAAGGAAACTTATATAAACTTATATATGAACGTGTGACCTAAACGTCTGTCAAAGTAGGTAGCTGAAATTCCGTACGAACGCCACTGGTGGAATTAAAAAAAATGGGGAACACTCAATAATGCCTCTTGATACATACTACACGTATACCACGTTTCATTAAAATATCTAAAGTGGTATTACAGGAATTAATAAAAAACTATTTATTTTCGAAAACTTTATCACCCTGTATCTCAAAAGTTAAGACCTTTAGGTCATATGTTCATATGAAGTTTTCTCTTTAACATGACGAGTAGTATACGGTCCCGCTACCTCCAGCAAAAAAAAAAACTATTTATTTTCGAAAACTTTATCACCCTGTATCTCAAAAGCTAAGACCTTTAGGTCATATGTTCATATGAAGTTTTCTTTTTATCATGACGACTAATATACGATCCCGCTACGTCCAGCAAAAAAAAAAAAAATCGTTCCCTGAAATATGGACATTCATTTTGGAAAGTGCCTGTATAGCGGGTTTTATTCAATCAAAGTCGGCCATATTCCGCTCTTTACTATAATAATAGCTGTCGCAGAGGTAAATGGGCATCCCTCCTGCGACCTTACGGAAGGACTAAACTCGAAAAGGGGGTGCCGATCGACGGGGAAAGGATTTTTCTAATCAAATTATTAGGTTTCGCCGCAGACCAACGTCCGAATCCTGTAAGATTAGCATTCGAATTAAAAATTCGCGTTAGAGCGGACTTTGAGCGCTTATATCTCCCGAACGGTTAACGCTACGCCAAAACTATTCATGTCCGAACATATTCTCCTCGACGAGTACTTGGTTATTTTGGGGAAAAATTTTTTTCCGATTAAAACTAAAAAATACAGCGTCGGGGCGCCGACGCCCAATAAGACGACGCTTTCCCAGACGTGACCGCCGAACCGGCCGTATTTATAATGACGATTTCCAAAATTTCAAAGTTCCAACGCCTTTCTAAACCGCTTATTTTTTGATAAACGTCGCCAAAATTCCTCAAAACAGATAGGTACTAGATATTTCTATATGAGAATATGATATCTCGAATTTACGAGCTCCTGTGGCGCATCGGAACGGACGGTGGCCCACGGCGCTAGAGGTACGGCGTTCAAATCTCGACGAGGGATACTATGGCTTTTTTCTTTGGTTTTTTGTTTTTTTTTATTAATGATTGAAAAGAATAATATATAAAATAAAGAAGTCTTCATTTCAACGGCGACGAAACACAAGAAATAATAATTAAAAAACACGATGAATCATTAAATGCGTTAAAGAATTTCCAATTTTTTACAATTGTCCGATTGGAAAAACGTTATTATTTATACTAAAAATCGTTTCTTATTTTGTGGTTCAATAAATAACACAAGTAGTAATAATTACAAACATCTCTCCATGTCTAAAAGTAATTTAAAAATATGAAACAAGTAAGAATAGTTTAATTATCTGTATGTCAGTGTATTATCGAGATTATACTAAGTATATATCTACATATTTTCGAAAGAGCTAAAAAGTCTTATTTGTATACATTCAGGGGAAATTGAATGTCAATATTTTAGGGAACGATTTTATGATGTATTTTAAAAAGGAAACTTATATAAACTTATATATGAACGTGTGACCTAAACGTCTGTCAAAGTAGGTAGCTGAAATTCCGTACGAACGCCACTGGTGGAATTAAAAAAAATGGGGAACACTCAATAATGCCTCTTGATACATACTACACGTATACCACGTTTCATTAAAATATCTAAAGTGGTATTACAGGAATTAATAAAAAACTATTTATTTTCGAAAACTTTATCACCCTGTATCTCAAAAGTTAAGACCTTTAGGTCATATGTTCATATGAAGTTTTCTCTTTAACATGACGAGTAGTATACGGTCCCGCTACCTCAGCAAAAAAAAAAACTATTTATTTTCGAAAACTTTATCACCCTGTATCTCAAAAGCTAAGACCTTTAGGTCATATGTTCATATGAAGTTTTCTTTTTATCATGACGACTAATATACGATCCCGCTACGTCCAGCAAAAAAAAAAAAAAAAAATCGTTCCCTGAAATATGGACATTCATTTTGGAAAGTGCCTGTATAGCGGGTTTTATTCAATCAAAGTCGGCCATATTCCGCTCTTTACTATAATAATAGCTGTCGCAGAGGTAAATGGGCATCCCTCCTGCGACCTTACGGAAGGACTAAACTCGAAAAGGGGGTGCCGATCGACGGGGAAAGGATTTTTCTATAAAAATTATTAGGTTTCGCCGCAGACCAACGTCCGAATCCTGTAAGATTAGCATTCGAATTAAAAATTCGCGTTAGAGCGGACTTTGAGCGCTTATATCTCCCGAACGGTTAACGCTACGCCAAAACTATTCATGTCCGAACATATTCTCCTCGACGAGTACTTGGTTATTTTGGGGAAAATTTTTTTTTCCGATTAAAACTAAAAAATACAGCGTCGGGGCGCCGACGCCCAATAAGACGACGCTTTCCCAGACGTGACCGCCGAACCGGCCGTATTTATAATGACGATTTCCAAAATTTCAAAGTTCCAACGCCTTTCTAAACCGCTTATTTTTTGATAAACGTCGCCAAAATTCCTCAAAACAGATAGGTACTAGATATTTCTATATGAGAATATGATATCTCGAATTTACGAGCTCCTGTGGCGCATCGGAACGGACGGTGGCCCACGGCGCTAGAGGTACGGCGTTCAAATCTCGACGAGGGATACTATGGCTTTTTTCTTTGGTTTTTTGTTTTTTTTTATTAATGATTGAAAAGAATAATATATAAAATAAAGAAGTCTTCATTTCAACGGCGACGAAACACAAGAAATAATAATTAAAAAACACGATGAATCATTAAATGCGTTAAAGAATTTCCAATTTTTTACAATTGTCCGATTGGAAAAACGTTATTATTTATACTAAAAATCGTTTCTTATTTTGTGGTTCAATAAATAACACAAGTAGTAATAATTACAAACATCTCTCCATGTCTAAAAGTAATTTAAAAATATGAAACAAGTAAGAATAGTTTAATTATCTGTATGTCAGTGTATTATCGAGATTATACTAAGTATATATCTACATATTTTCGAAAGAGCTAAAAAGTCTTATTTGTATACATTCAGGGGAAATTGAATGTCAATATTTTAGGGAACGATTTTATGATGTATTTTAAAAAGGAAACTTATATAAACTTATATATGAACGTGTGACCTAAACGTCTGTCAAAGTAGGTAGCTGAAATTCCGTACGAACGCCACTGGTGGAATTAAAAAAAAATGGGGAACACTCAATAATGCCTCTTGATACATACTACACGTATACCACGTTTCATTAAAATATCTAAAGTGGTATTACAGGAATTAATAAAAAACTATTTATTTTCGAAAACTTTATCACCCTGTATCTCAAAAGTTAAGACCTTTAGGTCATATGTTCATATGAAGTTTTCTCTTTAACATGACGAGTAGTATACGGTCCCGCTACCTCCAGCAAAAAAAAAAACTATTTATTTTCGAAAACTTTATCACCCTGTATCTCAAAAGCTAAGACCTTTAGGTCATATGTTCATATGAAGTTTTCTTTTTATCATGACGACTAATATACGATCCCGCTACGTCCAGCAAAAAAAAAAAAAAAAATCGTTCCCTGAAATATGGACATTCATTTTGGAAAGTGCCTGTATAGCGGGTTTTATTCAATCAAGACAGTCATATTCCGCTCTTTAGTATATAATAATTGGTGTCTGAAAACGGGGCACCCTCCTGAGACCTTACGAAAGGACTAAACTCGAAAAGGGGGGTGCCGATCGACGGAAAAGGATTTTTCTAATCAACTGTCTAGGTTTCCGCCGCAGACCAACGTCCGAATCCTGTAAGATTAGCAAACGAATTAAAATTCGCGTTGGAGCGGACTTTGAGCGCTTATATCTCCCGAACGGTTAACGCTACGCCAAAACTATTCATGTCCGAACATATTCTCTCGACGAGTACTTGGTTATTTTGGGGAAAAAATTTTTTTCCGATTAAAACTAAAAAATACAGCGTCGGGGCGCCGACGCCCAATAAGACGACGCTTCCCAGACGTGACCGCCGAACCGGCCGTATTTATAATGACGATTTCCAAAATTTCAAAGTTCCAACGCCTTTCTTAAACCGCTTATTTTTTGATAAACGTCGCCAAAATTCCTCAAAACAGATAGGTACTAGATATTTCTATATGAAATATGATATCTCGAATTTACGAGCTCCTGTGGCGCATCGGAACGGACGGCAGGCCCACGGCGCTAGAGAGTACGGCGTTCAAATCTCGACGAGGGATACTATGGTTTTTTTCTTTGGTTTTTTGTTTTTTTATTAATGATTGAAAAGAATAATATATAAAATAAAGAAGTCTTCATTTCAACGGCGACGAAACAAGAAGAAATAATAATTAAAAAACACGATGAATCATTAAATGCGTTAAAGAATTTCCAATTTTTTACAATTGTCCGATTGGAAAAACGTTATTATTTATACTAAAAAATCGTTTCTTATTTTGTGGTTCAATAAATACCACAAGTAGTAATAATTACAAACATCTCTCCATGTCTAAAAGTAATTTAAAAATATGAAACAAGTAAGAATAGTTTAATTATCTGTATGTCAGTGTATTATCGAGATTATACTAAGTATATATCTACATATTTTCGAAAGAGCCAAAAGTCTTATTTGTATACATTCAGGGGAAATTGAATGTCAATATTTTAGGGAACGATTTTATGATGTATTTTTTAAAAAGGAAACTTATATAAACTTATATATGAACGTGTGACCTAAACGTCTGTCAAAGTAGGTAGCTGAAATTCCGTACGAACGCCACTGGTGGAATTAAAAAAAAATGGGGAACACTCAATAATGCCTCTTGATACATACTACACGTATACCACGTTTCATTAAAATATCTAAAGGGTATTACAGGAATTAATAAAAAACTATTTATTTTCGAAAACTTTATCACCCTGTATCTCAAAAAGTTAAGACTTTAGGTCATATGTTCATATGAAGTTTTCTCTTTAACATGACGAGTAGTATACGGTCCCGCTACGTCAGCAAAAAAAAAAAGACTATTTATTTTCGAAAACTTTATCACCCTGTATCTCAAAAAGCTAAGACCTTTAGGTCATATGTTCATATGAAGTTTTCTTTTTATCATGACGACTAATATACGATCCCGCTACGTCCAGCAAAAAAAAACCCTTCCCTGAAATATGGACATTCATTTTGGAAAGTGCCTGTATAGCGGGTTTTATTCAATCAAGACAGCCATATTCCGCTCTTTTTAGTATATAATAATTGGTGTCGTTGAGGGTAAACGGGGCACCCTCCTGAGACCTTACGAAAGGACTAAACTCGAAAAGGGGGGTGCCGATCGACGGGAAAAAGGATTTTTCTAATCAACTGTCTAGGTTTCGCCGCAGACCAACGTCCGAATCCTGTAAGATTAGCAAATTCGAATTGGGCAATTCGCGTTGGAGCGGACTTTGAGCGCTTATATCTCCCGAACGGTTAACGCTACGCCAAACTATTCATGTCCGAACATATTCTCCTCGACGAGTACTTGGTTATTTTGGGAAAAAATTTTTTTCCGATTAAAACTAAAAATACAGCGTCGGGGCGCCGACGCCCAATAAGACGACGCTTTCCCAGACGTGACCGCCGAACCGGCCGTATTTAATGACGATTTCAAAATTTCAAAGTTCCAACGCCTTTCTAAACCGCTTATTTTTTGATAAACGTCGCCAAAATTCCTCAAAACAGATAGGTACTAGATATTTCTATATGAGAATATGATATCTCGAATTTACGAGCCCTGTGGCGCATCGGAACGGACGGTGGCCCACGGCGCTAGAGGTACGGCGTTCAAATCTCGACGAGGGATACTATGGTTTTTTTCTTTGGTTTTTTGTTTTTTTTTATTAATGATTGAAAAGAATAATATATAAAATAAAGAAGTCTTCATTTCAACGGCGACGAAACACAAGAAATAATAATTAAAAAAACACGATGAATCATTAAATGCGTTAAAGAAATTTCCAATTTTTTACAATTGTCCGATTGGAAAAACGTTATTATTTATACTAAAATCGTTTCTTATTTTGTGGTTCAATAAATACCACAAGTAGTAATAATTACAAACATCTCTCCATGTGTCTAAAAGTAATTTAAAAATATGAAACAAGTAAGAATAGTTTAATTATCTGTATGTCAGTGTATTATCGAGATTATACTAAGTATATATCTACATATTTTCGAAAGAGCTAAAAAGTCTTATTTGTATACATTCAGGGGAAATTGAATGTCAATATTTTAGGGAACGATTTTATGATGTATTTTAAAAAGGAAACTTATATAAACTTATATATGAACGTGTGACCTAAACGTCTGTCAAAGTAGGTAGCTGAAATTCCGTACGAACGCCACTGGTGGAATTAAAAAAAATGGGGAACACTCAATAATGCCTCTTGATACATACTACACGTATACCACGTTTCATTAAAATATCTAAAGTGGTATTACAGGAATTAATAAAAAACTATTTATTTTCGAAAACTTTATCACCCTGTATCTCAAAAGTTAAGACCTTTAGGTCATATGTTCATATGAAGTTTTCTTCTTTAACATGACGAGTAGTATACGGTCCCGCTACCTCAGCAAAAAAAAGACTATTTATTTTCGAAAACTTTATCACCCTGTATCTCAAAAGCTAAGACCTTAGGTCATATGTTCATATGAAGTTTTTTTATCATGACGACTAATATACGATCCCGCTACGTCCAGCAAAAAAAAACCCTTCCCTGAAATATGGACATTCATTTTGGAAAGTGCCTGTATAGCGGGTTTTATTCAATCAAGACAGCCATATTCCGCTCTTTAGTATATAATAATTGGTGTCGTTGAGGTAAACGGGGCACCCTCCTGAGACCTTACGAAAGGGACTAAACCGGAAAAGGGGGTGCCGATCGACGGGAAAAGGATTTTTCTAATCAACTGTCTAGGTTTCGCCGCAGACCAACGTCCGAATCCTGTAAGATTAGCAAACGAATTAAAATTCGCGTTGGAGCGGACTTTGAGCGCTTATATCTCCCGAACGGTTAACGCCACGCCAAAACTATTCATGTCCGAACATATTCTCCTCGACGAGTACTTGGTTATTTTGGGGAAAAAAATTTTTTCCGATTAAAACTAAAAAAATACAGCGTCGGGGCGCCGACGCCCAATAAGACGACGCTTTCCCAGACGTGACCGCCGAACCGGCCGTATTTATAATGACGATTTCCAAAATTTCAAAGTTCCAACGCCTTTCTTAAACCGCTTATTTTTTGATAAACGTCGCCAAAATTCCTCAAAACAGATAGGTACTAGATATTTCTATATGAGAATATGATATCTCGAATTTACGAGCTCCTGTGGCGCATCGGAACGGACGGTGGCCCACGGCGCTAGAGGTACGGCGTTCAAATCTCGACGAGGGATACTATGGTTTTTTCTTTGGTTTTTTGTTTTTTTTTTTTATTAATGATTGAAAAGAATAATATATAAAATAAAGAAGTCTTCATTTCAACGGCGACGAAACACAAGAAATAATAATTAAAAAACACGATGAATCATTAAATGCGTTAAAGAATTTCCAATTTTTTACAATTGTCCGATTGGAAAAACGTTATTATTTATACTAAAAATCGTTTCTTATTTTGTGGTTCAATAAATACCACAAGTAGTAATAATTACAAACATCTCTCCATGTCTAAAAGTAATTTAAAAATATGAAACAAGTAAGAATAGTTTAATTATCTGTATGTCAGTGTATTATCGAGATTATACTAAGTATATATCTACATATTTTCGAAAGAGCTAAAAAGTCTTATTTGTATACATTCAGGGAAATTGAATGTCAATATTTTAGGGAACGATTTTATGATGTATTTTAAAAAGGAAACTTATATAAACTTATATATGAACGTGTGACCTAAACGTCTGTCAAAGTAGGTAGCTGAAATTCCGTACGAACGCCACTGGTGGAATTAAAAAAAATGGGGAACACTCAATAATGCCTCTTGATACATACTACACGTATACCACGTTTCATTAAAATATCTAAAGTGGTATTACAGGAATTAATAAAAAACTATTTATTTTCGAAAACTTTATCACCCTGTATCTCAAAAAGTTAAGACCTTTTAGGTCATATGTTCATATGAAGTTTTCTTTTAACATGACGAGTAGTATACGGTCCCGCTACCTCAGCAAAAAAAAAAGACTATTTATTTTCGAAAACTTTATCACCCTGTATCTCAAAAGCTAAGACCTTTAGGTCATATGTTCATATGAAGTTTTCTTTTTTATCATGACGACTAATATACGATCCCGCTACGTCCAGCAAAAAAAAAAAAAAAAAAAACCCTTCCCTGAAATATGGACATTCATTTTGGAAAGTGCCTGTATAGCGGGTTTTATTCAATCAAGACAGCCATATTCCGCTCTTTAGTATATAATAATTGGTGTCGTTGAGGGTAAACGGGGCACCCTCCTGAGACCTTACGAAAGGACTAAACTCGAAAAGGGGTGCCGATCGACGGGAAAAGGATTTTTCTAATCAACTGTCTAGGTTTCGCCGCAGACCAACGTCCGAATCCTGTAAGATTAGCAAACGAATTAAAAATTCGCGTTGGAGCGGACTTTGAGCGCTTATATCTCCCGAACGGTTAACGCTACGCCAAAACTATTCATGTCCGAACATATTCTCCTCGACGAGTACTTGGTTATTTTGGGGAAAAAAAAATTTTTTTCCGATTAAAACTAAAAATACAGCGTCGGGGCGCCGACGCCCAATAAGACGACGCTTTCCCAGACGTGACCGCCGAACCGGCCGTATTTATAATGACGATTTCCAAAATTTCAAAGTTCCAACGCCTTTCTAAACCGCTTATTTTTTGATAAACGTCGCCAAAATTCCTCAAAACAGATAGGTACTAGATATTTCTATATGAGAATATGATATCTCGAATTTACGAGCTCCTGTGGCGCATCGGAACGGACGGTGGCCCACGGCGCTAGAGGTACGGCGTTCAAATCTCGACGAGGGATACTATGGTTTTTTTTTTTGGTTTTTTTGTTTTTTTTTATTAATGATTGAAAAGAATAATATATAAAATAAAGAAGTCTTCATTTCAACGGCGACGAAACACAAGAAATAATAATTAAAAAACACGATGAATCATTAAATGCGTTAAAGAATTTCCAATTTTTTACAATTGTCCGATTGGAAAAACGTTATTATTTATACTAAAATCGTTTCTTATTTTGTGGTTCAATAAATACCACAAGTAGTAATAATTACAAACATCTCCCATGTCTAAAAGTAATTTAAAAATATGAAACAAGTAAGAATAGTTTAATTATCTGTATGTCAGTGTATTATCGAGATTATACTAAGTATATATCTACATATTTTCGAAAGAGCTAAAAAGTCTTATTTGTATACATTCAGGGGAAATTGAATGTCAATATTTTAGGAACGATTTTATGATGTATTTTAAAAAGGAAACTTATATAAACTTATATATGAACGTGTGACCTAAACGTCTGTCAAAGTAGGTAGCTGAAATTCCGTACGAACGCCACTGGTGGAATTAAAAAAAATGGGGAACACTCAATAATGCCTCTTGATACATACTACACGTATACCACGTTTCATTAAAATATCTAAAGTGGTATTACAGGAATTAATAAAAAACTATTTATTTTCGAAAACTTTATCACCCTGTATCTCAAAAGTTAAGACCTTTAGGTCATATGTTCATATGAAGTTTTCTCTTAACATGACGAGTAGTATACGGTCCCGCTACCTCAGCAAAAAAAAAAGACTATTTATTTTCGAAAACTTTATCACCCTGTATCTCAAAAAAGCTAAGACCT
Source organism: Holotrichia oblita (assembly GCA_023690525.1). NCBI lineage: Eukaryota > Metazoa > Arthropoda > Insecta > Coleoptera > Scarabaeidae > Holotrichia > Holotrichia oblita. Next base: position 59,780,881 of record CM043017.1, read on the forward strand.
TTAGGTCATATGTTCATATGAAGTTTTCTTTTTATCATGACGACTAATATACGATCCCGCTACGTCCAGCAAAAAAAAAAAAAAACCCTTCCTGAAATATGGACATTCATTTTGGAAAGTGCCTGTATAGCGGGTTTTATTCAATCAAGACAGCCATATTCCGCTCTTTAGTATATAATAATTGGTGTCGTTGAGGTAAACGGGGCACCCTCCTGAGACCTTACGAAAGGACTAAACTCGAAAAGGGGGGTGCCGATCGACGGGAAAAGGATTTTTCTAATCAACTGTCTAGGTTTCGCCGCAGACCAACGTCCGAATCCTGTAAGATTAGCAAACGAATTAAAAATTCGCGTTGGAGCGGACTTTGAGCGCTTATATCTCCCGAACGGTTAACGCTACGCCAAAACTATTCATGTCCGAACATATTCTCCTCGACGAGTACTTGGTTATTTTGGGAAAAAAATTTTTTTCCGATTAAAACTAAAAAATACAGCGTCGGGGCGCCGACGCCCAATAAGACGACGCTTTCCCAGACGTGACCGCCGAACCGGCCGTATTTATAATGACGATTTCCAAAATTTCAAAGTTCCAACGCCTTTCTAAACCGCTTATTTTTTGATAAACGTCGCCAAAATTCTCAAAACAGATAGGTACTAGATATTTCTATATGAGAATATGATATCTCGAATTTACGAGCTCCTGTGGCGCATCGGAACGGACGGTGGCCCACGGCGCTAGAGGTACGGCGTTCAAATCTCGACGAGGGATACTATGGTTTTTTTCTTTGGTTTTTGTTTTTTTTTATTAATGATTGAAAAGAATAATATATAAAATAAAGAAGTCTTCATTTCAACGGCGACGAAACACAAGAAATAATAATTAAAAAAACACGATGAATCATTAAATGCGTTAAAGAATTTCCAATTTTTTACAATTGTCCGATTGGAAAAACGTTATTATTTATACTAAAAATCGTTTCTTATTTTGTGGTTCAATAAATACCACAAGTAGTAATAATTACAAACATCTCTCCATGTCTAAAAGTAATTTAAAAATATGAAACAAGTAAGAATAGTTTAATTATCTGTATGTCAGTGTATTATCGAGATTATACTAAGTATATATCTACATATTTTCGAAAGAGCTAAAAAGTCTTATTTGTATACATTCAGGGAAATTGAATGTCAATATTTTAGGGAACGATTTTATGATGTATTTTAAAAAGGAAACTTATATAAACTTATATATGAACGTGTGACCTAAACGTCTGTCAAAGTAGGTAGCTGAAATTCCGTACGAACGCCACTGGTGGAATTAAAAAAAATGGGGAACACTCAATAATGCCTCTTGATACATACTACACGTATACCACGTTTCATTAAAATATCTAAAGTGGTATTACAGGAATTAATAAAAAACTATTTATTTTCGAAAAACTTTATCACCCTGTATCTCAAAAGTTAAGACCTTTAGGTCATATGTTCATATGAAGTTTTCTCTTTAACATGACGAGTAGTATACGGTCCCGCTACCTCAGCAAAAAAAAAAGACTATTTATTTTCGAAAACTTTATCACCCTGTATCTCAAAAGCTAAGACCTTTAGGTCATATGTTCATATGAAGTTTTCTTTTTTTATCATGACGACTAATATACGATCCCGCTACGTCCAGCAAAAAAAAAAAAAAAACCCTTCCCTGAAATATGGACATTCATTTTGGAAAGTGCCTGTATAGCGGGTTTTATTCAATCAAGACAGCCATATTCCGCTCTTTAGTATATAATAATTGGTGTCGTTGAGGTAAACGGGGCACCCTCCTGAGACCTTACGAAAGGACTAAACTCGAAAAGGGGGTGCCGATCGACGGGAAAAGGATTTTTCTAATCAACTGTCTAGGTTTCGCCGCAGACCAACGTCCGAATCCTGTAAGATTAGCAAACGAATTAAAAATTCGCGTTGGAGCGGACTTTGAGCGCTTATATCTCCCGAACGGTTAACGCTACGCCAAAACTATTCATGTCCGAACATATTCTCCTCGACGAGTACTTGGTTATTTTGGGGAAAAAATTTTTTTCCGATTAAAACTAAAAAATACAGCGTCGGGGCGCCGACGCCCAATAAGACGACGCTTTCCCAGACGTGACCGCCGAACCGGCCGTATTTATAATGACGATTTCCAAAATTTCAAAGTTCCAACGCCTTTCTAAACCGCTTATTTTTTGATAAACGTCGCCAAAATTCCTCAAAACAGATAGGTACTAGATATTTCTATATGAGAATATGATATCTCGAATTTACGAGCTCCTGTGGCGCATCGGAACGGACGGTGGCCCACGGCGCTAGAGGTACGGCGTTCAAATCTCGACGAGGGATACTATGGTTTTTTTTCTTTGGTTTTTTGTTTTTTTTTATTAATGATTGAAAAGAATAATATATAAAATAAAGAAGTCTTCATTTCAACGGCGACGAAACACAAGAAATAATAATTAAAAAACACGATGAATCATTAAATGCGTTAAAGAATTTCCAATTTTTTACAATTGTCCGATTGGAAAAACGTTATTATTTATACTAAAAATCGTTTCTTATTTTGTGGTTCAATAAATACCACAAGTAGTAATAATTACAAACATCTCTCCATGTCTAAAAGTAATTTAAAAATATGAAACAAGTAAGAATAGTTTAATTATCTGTATGTCAGTGTATTATCGAGATTATACTAAGTATATATCTACATATTTTCGAAAGAGCTAAAAAGTCTTATTTGTATACATTCAGGGGAAATTGAATGTCAATATTTTAGGAACGATTTTATGATGTATTTTAAAAAGGAAACTTATATAAACTTATATATGAACGTGTGACCTAAACGTCTGTCAAAGTAGGTAGCTGAAATTCCGTACGAACGCCACTGGTGGAATTAAAAAAATGGGGAACACTCAATAATGCCTCTTGATACATACTACACGTATACCACGTTTCATTAAAATATCTAAAGTGGTATTACAGGAATTAATAAAAAACTATTTATTTTCGAAAACTTTATCACCCTGTATCTCAAAAGTTAAGACCTTTAGGTCATATGTTCATATGAAGTTTTCTCTTTAACATGACGAGTAGTATACGGTCCCGCTACCTCAGCAAAAAAAAAAAAAAGACTATTTATTTTCGAAAACTTTATCACCCTGTATCTCAAAAGCTAAGACCTTTAGGTCATATGTTCATATGAAGTTTTCTTTTTATCATGACGACTAATATACGATCCCGCTACGTCCAGCAAAAAAAAAAAAAAAAAAAAAAAAAAAGATCTGTAGTCAACGACTTTGACAGGTAAACATTGAAATTCCTAACAAATTTCCTCTCTTCTAAAAATTACGAGATTTATTTAATATTTGTACATTAACACCTATACAGTTACCCGTAAGGACTTATTTGTTACTGTAATACGTAATCCGACAGCTTTTTAATCAAGGACGTTAGTGATTTTTTCTTTTAAACTATTTAGAACACTGCGAGAAGACAAATATAGCAGGCGCGCGATTTGAATATTATGAAATAACTTAAAACATGCTGCCTCTAAATATACAGATATATATGTCATGATAAACACAATTGTCAATATTCTATTAGATACACATTTCATCTATAAATAATATATTCCGTTATTATTAAATAAAAAACTTGAAAGAAATATCGAATTATAAGCGTTTATAACTTCATTACGTAAAATAAATAAAGAAATACTACATTTCACCTTTTATTTATTACGAAAAAAATATATTTAAATAATAAATACGTTAAATACGTTTATTAGGTACCTACCACGTACAAAATACCATCTTTAAACCTTTCCCGGCTCTCACAATAAATCGTAGGCGGCCTCCGTTAGCCCCACTGCCGTCAAAATTTGAACTGTCAAGACGGACTTTTTTATTCTGCGTTTACATCGAGATCATGAGTTGATTTTTCGGTAAAACATTTTGTGATTGTCATTAAGATAATATATACATATAATATTGAGATTAATTAAATAATCGTAGATATAACTGCACTTTACCAAATAACTTAATTGTATCTTAATAGATGGCAGCATATCTGACGTATATATGTTTAGTGCAAGGTATCAAGCGCGCAATTTGAATATTATGGTATTTCTGAACACATGTTATCTCTTCAAAAATATAAGTATATACGTCATGTTAAAAACATTTGTCAATATACTAATAGATACACATTTCACCTATAAATAATATATTCCGTTATTATTAATGAAAATAGTTGAAAAAATACATCTAACGCGAAACGTGAAAAGTCAAATTGTAATCGTCAAAACCTCATTACGTAAAATAATGGAAAAAATAGTACATGACGTAATTTACTTATTACCAAAAAATATATTTAAAAATTAAATACGTTAAAATACGTACAAAATACCATCTTTAATAACTATAGCAAAAATCATTAGGCGGCTCTCATAATAAATCGTTGACGTTAGCGCGTCTGCGATCAAAATTTGAACTGTCAAGACGGACTTTTACACTTAGAAGGTTATAGAGTTTATTAGTTCTTTTCATATTATTACTGGGAAAATTTAATTTCTTCCCAACGATATTAAAAATATTGATAAACACATTTGTCAATACTCTGTTTGATAAAATGTATAAATCGTAGAATGATGACTTAAATTCATAATTCAGCAAGTATACCGGGTAACTGCTAATGAAGCGACCATACTTTACAGTTATGTAAAATAAAGAGCGTTTCTACATAGAATGCCATTGATTTATTGAAATAGTCCGTGAAAAAAATCGATTAAAAATAAAATAAGTATGCACATTGCTTTCATACTGCTCAATTCGTATAACAATTTTTTTTTTCATTTTAGTAGTTCATTAGCTGGGACACCTTCTCGACATATTCTGTCGATTAAAAATCTGTACGAAGTAGAAAATATATACAGGGATACCTCTATCTAAGTATTTAAGAGATCAACGGTATTTTGATTTTATTATAAGTAATATTATTATTATTATTTATTTTCAAACGAATAAGAGTAAGTACGATGGGATAAAAAGAGAGCGTTTCCCAAATAATTTTTAACACACTAAAAAATTGGTCAACCAACATACAGGGTAACTGGTAATGAAACGGTCATACTTTACAGTGTGTAAAGTAAATAGCGTTTCTACATAGAACGCCATTGACATTTATTAAAATGGTTCGTGAAAAAAATCGACAAAATATAAAATAAGTATCGAGGCCGTAGGCCGAGTAGTGTTTAACACACTTAAAAGTTATTGAGGGAGTTTAGATTAACAGAATGCACGCATGTTTCGTGTATATTATTGTAGGTACTCAGGGCTACTGTTATATAAATAATTTTAGAGGTGGCGCTGGTTTCTGAATTAGCTTAGCTACCTTGAAGACGCTTAAAAGTTGTGGAGCGGGTTAAGATTAGCGGAAATGCTGGTCGGTGGGCCGGAAGAGTTCAGTCTAAATTCGAATACTTGGGATGGGTCAGCTTAGACCAAACTCGAAGAGTTTGGGTGGGGTCAACTAGTATTTGACATAATATGTGTTAAATAATAGCAGTTTGGTTAATATTGCCAATATTTTATGCAATAAGCAATAGCAATATATTTAATGTGATTATAAACGATTACGACCGTGATAAAATTTATAACTATTTTCTTATTATAAAGGAATCTCAGATTTTCATAAAAGTTTATGATTTACATAATAAGGCGCATTAAAAAGTTATAAAATAACGGGATGTACGATCATTGCACATAAATGTGTATTCAAAGAAATTTTATTGGAACGATTTGTTGCTTACTACAACACATGGTTTTCTCATCGTGCATATATTATATCAAGGAACAAGGCAAGGCCATATTTTTGTGAACCTCGTCAACATCGGCATTTACATAATTTGTGCTATTCAGAACAGAAAGTTGAACACAATTATTTGTATTTTAATAATCTCCATTAATACGCTGTTTTAATTTCTATAGAATGTTCTCCTATTATATGTAGAGTGATCAATTATACATAATTGTTATTAACTAATATACCTAATACACACGTGGAAATGATATCTGATACAAAATAGGTACCGTCTCAAGGAGTTAATATATTCTTCAGCCTACAAACACTACTTAGTCAATTGTGTGAACATTTTTAAATTTTTAGGAAAGTATATTTTTAATTACCATTTTCATATTTAAAAAGAAAAAAGAATGTAGCATGTTGCAAGTTAAAATTCTGTAAAAACATAAAATTCATGTGCCAACACTTAGCAACCTAATTATATCATCGTAAACTTCAGATATTATGGTGGTCAAGTTCTGGTTTAAAGGGTTGCAATAATCTAAAATAATGAAAAAAAATCAATAAAATAAATATGTGAAATCGCCACAGTGGCGCTGAAAAGTGATGCAAGAGGAGAATGTATAAGCGACTGACTTGTTCGAGTTGGACGTAGTAGTGTATAATACTAGAGAAAGACCGACCTTCGTTAGAGGAAGTGTCGAATCCTTTACACCTAGATGTGACTTGTTCCATTTAACATACGACAATTAGAAATTGGCTAGTTGCTTGACAAAGAATCATTGAACGATCATAAGTTCATCCAAGTCAAAAACCCACAAGTTAGATGTAATACAAAGGAGAGAACTAAAACGGAAGTAGCTTGGAAAGCATTTAAAACAATGCTAAAATGATTTACGACAGTAGACTCCTGTACTAAACTAAACGACAACCAAATCACCCGAACTAATAGAAAAAGCTGAGGATGAGATTTGAATTCTAAAAACAAGGATAATTATGCGGCTGAACAAGCGAAACCCAAGGAAGTTATGACCTCCTAATGGAAGATTACGGTAGTGTTAGAAGGGAATTAAGACGGCTAATTACGTAGTCGAAGGAAAGAAATTACTAGAACTATGCGAACAATTAGACAGTGATAGGTATCTGGGGAGAAGAGTATAAGATTGCATCAAAACGAACTACTAAGTGACTTCTTCTCACTCTAACAGTGAGTATGATAAAAGAGATTGTGATGAATTTGTTTCCTTTAGGCAAAAGTATCAAGCTATAGCGCATGCAAGAAGCGGCGGAAAGCATCAAATGTGAAAAAGCACCTGGTTGGGACCGACTCCCATCGGGGATAGTTAAAGAACCCGTAAATGTAGTTTCCGAAAAGATATTGAGAATAATGAATAGTTTGTTGACTCAATCAGTATTTCTTGATAAATGAAAAATAGCTAACTTAGTACTGATACCGAAACAGGAAAAATCAGAAGGTCCGGTAGTATCCTATAGGTCAATCTGTCTTTTAAATTAGTAAACTATATGTAGGATTAATAAGAAATAAGCTGGACGAGGAAATAGAGAAACAATCAGGAATGTCCAATATCAATATAACATTAGATGTCAAGATATTGGAAATTTGCATTAACTGACACGCCACTATCCGGTAATTTTTAGAACTAGCCTTGGATGTATAGTTGTATTTCTGGTTGTATTGTTTATTGGGTTTTATTATGTGTCCTTTATCTTTTCGGCGGTATTTAATACTTTCGGTACTGTTTAATGGCAGATCTGTCTTTATAAAAACAATACAATATCAGTTATTAGTAAACTAAGTATTTTAAACAATATAGAAGATGTACCTATAAGTGAAATGATTTGCACTTTATCTAACCTTCAATTTTGTGTGAATATAAGCTACTTGTACCTTGTAAGTAGATTATAGCTGCTTTCGATTTGCCACAATTCTCACCTCACCTCACTTTTCTCACTAATAAGCAACGTTTTATTTGCAAGTGAGTAAGTGATTTGTTTTGCTGAAGTGAGAATCATGCGAGAATGAAGTGAGAAGTGAGGTGAGGAAAAGTGAGAATTGTAGTAAATCGAAAACAGCTTATAACAACAACGTTTGTAGTTAAACTGATTTATTATTATTCTTAATGGATTTTGTATAAATATAGAAGGCATTAATAAACATAACAATAATTAATAAATATAGTATACATTGGATGGAATCAGCACCGGGGCCTGAACCTCTGGAAATCCAAGTCAGTGGACAACAAGTGTCCTCATTTGGCGTATGTCATGAAAATTCAATGTAGTATAAGTAAAGCTCCAAGAATGATATACGTATATTTAGTTGAAAAGACCGAAGAACCAATTCACCGAATCAGCCAACTTTAGGTTGATTGATCTGTCTATCTGTACCGACTTGTATGTTTATGAGAATATCAAAGTAATGAGACAACTATATCGTTACACGTTATGATTATTTGTAAACTATTAAATACAGCATATAACTATAAAAAGGCACTACATTTTTACCTGGCAATATGTAATCATTTTTCTGAAAATGTACGGAACAAACATGCATATATTGGGTTCGTGGTTTTCTCATCATCAACTTCAACTCCCATACTTTTTCCTGTCCACTTTTTCCTGAGTTCCCAATTTATTTGTTGTATACACTAAACTACTTGTTTCTTTTGGAAAGCGGGTGAAGCTTAGAGAATTATTTCTACCTTTTTTCGCGTGACAACCGTAAACGCAGCGATTTATTATTAGATTTTCCATTTGGCTCCTTACATATTTGAGTAGGCAAATGAAATAAATCTTAAAAAAAGCCGTTTCTTTATGAAGAAATTGAAGTCAACATAAAATTAAACTGGCGAATGTATGAAACGTTATATGACACTATACAAAACTATACGATTGTGGCGCCACCATCGGTAATGTTAATTGCCAATAGAGAAGCTAATATACACGGTGAATCAACTAGCGGATGAAACACAATCTCCTAGATCTAGTAGTCCGACCACAATTCAATTTACAGAAAAAGAAATCACGGTCGCACCTTAGAAGACTCTAACGTAAGTGCCTAATATTGGTGGTCCTGAAAATAGTAAACGACAAGTCTTCTATGAAAGGATTTAGGTACTCCACTTTATTATACAGCACAAAAGACAGAAGGAAACTCTATTGAAGGTGACGCTTTTCGTACAGTGTCAGCTAAGGCGTTGCAAGTAATAACAGAAGCAGCATCAGTACACTTTATGGCTAAGGAGAGGTAGCTCCTCAGTAAATGACATGATGAAGTGACAACTGAAAGCAACCTGGTACGAAAATCCATCATGTGATTGGCAAAGGTAATGGAACCAAAATGAGCCCGCAGTGTAATGAACTAACATGTTGATACCAAACGCCAGAGTGTGGCTTAACTATACGTATAGAGATACGAATTATTGCATGAGCCAAGTGCTAACAGAATAGGGGATCGTTAAACCGTACTCAAAGAGAATGGGAATAATTGACCCCGACATCTGCAAGTATTGCCATGACCTGATTACGCCAGAACATTCTTCTGTTTAAATCAGCAATTCTGATGTTAACATATGGTTTTCGTATTTTCTTGTTACTGTTGACACACACAGTACCTATCTTAATAGTTGTTACCATATTATAAAAACACGTTAAATTATATGATTAAACTGTTCCTGTTATATAAGGACACAGAATTGAGGTTCAGTTAGCTAAAGCTTGATTTATACTTTTCATTGATTAATATATAACCTACCAAGTTGTAAAGCAAGTCTTTAGTATGTATGATAAATCTAGTGAATGTGCTAAAATATATCAAGCGTTAATACTATATTAATTACTAAAATATATCGCATATGAATTAATAATTAATAATAAATAACAATTAATTTACACAATATTTTTTCTAGCGCGAAATATTAGTAGTGCTACACTAACACACAATAGATGGCGATTGCTGCTTACGAATACAGCAATATGGATATGATATAACTTCTTTACTTTCAGATAATTTTTAATCCCATTTATAACTGAATAATTTAAACCATTTTTTTACTTAAATAAATAAAAAGATATTATGTATTTTTAGAATTACATACCTAACAATTACTACAACTTAAACTTATAGATCATGTAATGGTGTGCTGTAAAACACCTATCTTACATCTGAATAGATAATATGTAACGTTTAACACAAGGCAAACTGGTCTCCACGTCTGATTATGTAATTTTCGCGCACATAGGTCGGTACATAATTTGGGCATCTAAAGAATTTTTATACTTTGTGTTGAATTTTACATAATCTGTCGTTTCGCCAGAAACAACCGCTGTAGAATTATATCTCATTTCGATTTCAGATGAGTGGCAAAATAATGCAGTGTATTTATACCAGTATATTTGGTCGAAATTCAAAAAAGTGTAAGTAACAAATGTTTAAAACGAAAACTTTTTCTGGAGAGTTACAAAGTAACTTTGTCATAAACTTTTCCATTGCCATAAATAATGCAGACACTATGATAAATTTAAAGAAAAGTTTATTTAATACACTGAAAAATGTGTAATATATCATTGTGATATCACAAAATTAAACTTTATTATACACGTAGATAATAAAGCATGGTATCGTGCTATGCATCCTTAGCGATTTACAAACTGGTAACATATTGCCAACGTTAAGTTATGTAATCTTACAATGTGATTTCTCTCCGTGTATTTTTAGTATGTAAAATTATTGCTGCCTGCAAAACTCATACTGGCTTATAATTTTAATGTTATTTAAAGTATATAAAATTTCTATTCCTATTTTGGAGTTTATATGACATACACTGCACAATTTTTTGTATTCATGACAGCATATATTTATTCTATTCAAGACAGAGAACTGTATCTCTTCATTTTCTCTGCTATGTAAATCATTTTATTAAACGGAAGAGAAAGTTATCTATTTCCTTAAGGATTCAGAATGTTTACTAATAAAAGTTAATTAATTTATCAATTAGCTAATTACAGTTACTGTAAATTAAAACTGGCTATTTGCAATATAGTCTTTTCAGCAAAATTTTTTTTGGTATTTGTTCCTAAAACATATATTCAAAAATAAATCTAGATCACAAAATCTTCTTAACACAATTTTCTATAGTTCAATGTTTACATTTACTCTAAAAAATATTAAAATTTATTCATTTATTCCAGTATTTCGTATACTTTAAGAGAATTTCTATTCAGTTGTTTCTCTAAGGAGTACAGCTCTGAATTAATAATTAAAGAAAAAAAAAACTTTGCGAACGGTAATTTTCACTTTACTATTCCAAGGACCCATGACTGATATTTTGCACATATATATGTTTGTGTTTTGTTTATGCATTGCAGCATTTTCTCGCAATCTTTGAATTTGCAAACGAGTTTTTAAATAATTGTTTCGGTTGAGTTTTTAAGAAGGAAAAGTTTGCACAAATTTAAGGACAAAGAAATATTATACATATTATAAAAAACTATACTATAAAATGATAAAAATAAAAGTAGCAATGCTTCTGTACGATTTAGTTGTTAAAGTAACAAATTATTCCTAATTTATATACAAAAACCGCTAAATATAATAATAATATTTAACGTTTTGAAGGAAAAACAAAAGTAAACATCAAATTTGACAGCAGGAATATTGAAAAAAGCCTCTGTCTACATAAATCATGAATTAAGAAGTAATAACACATTGTTAAAGTTTCCGTACCGATACTAATTACAAGGGACTGTAGAATATAAAGTCTATCTCCTCGTCGCAAAGAATATTAGTAATGACAAACACTGACTATTATATAGCTAGTAGCAACTTTTTCAGAAAACCTGTATATCTTTGAGCATATTAATAATCACAATTCCAAGGGTAGATATGTAACAAATTGATAAATGGAATTCTAAAGAAATCTTAATATAGACATATGATTTATGTACCTTCTAAGTAAATTTAATCAATATCATACATAATTATAATAAAAAACAAATAATGGTCTATGTATTCATATATAAATCTACTGTAATAGTAGCTAGAAATGTGATAATCATCTATAATTAAAGTACAGTTGATTGTATTTTATTAATACTATTACAATTTAATTAATTTTGGTGATGAAAAAATGGTTGAGAATACATAGTCTATGCGTACCGCTATGTTATAAATATTTATTATAGTATATGTATATTAAAGTACACAATGAAGCACTTAACATTTATGGTCGCAGTTAGACTGTAATACTGCAAAAGAATGCAAGATGATTTCAGTAGATAGCATTACGAACATTCAGAACTGAATCTGATGTTACACAAAAAAAATATTTTCTTAAATAAAATTATATATTATATAAAATATACACTTCTTATAGTAAAATACTTAATATTTACAATTCTCAATAATTTGTAAGTAATTATTCTTGTTAAATTCGATGTTAAATAAATATATAAATACTATACATTCCGCCAAGTCTTTGATACTCTCCATGTAATGTTAGGAGAGAAAGAATAAAACAAAATACAAAATTTATTCAAGAATAAAACATCAATGCGAAAAGAAATGAGTGTGATATAAAAAAAGAAAAAAATACTACATCTATCTTCCTATGAATATGTTTTCTGTTTTAGTACCAATTAAAAGTTTCGCTATGTAATATGGTCTAGCAGTAACGACGCGATCTCTTAAGGCCAGTTAAAAATATTTTTTGAAAACCTTTTTATATCAATATGTATGTACTGGTAAGTAAACGCTACTTGCTCTAAAACGTACTATGTAAAAGTTTGGGATTTTCTAGAGTTCTGAAAACTTCGCCGACAATTAGATCAATTTTATTGAAGATATGCTATTTTGTTGAAGGTATGTATCTTCAATAAAGTTGATAAAGATAACTCGCACGATTTTGAAGATACTTCAATTTCTCAACAACTGTAAAACTATCAATAAAGTTAAATATAATATTCATTAGTTAGCACTGATCGACCAATTCTTCAGATGTAATTTTGTTATTATTTTATTAAAGGAATTTAATTTAATAAAAGTCGAAATTTAGACATGTTATTAAAATTGTAAATTTTTAATTTATGCAGTCCCCGACTATCTAGTTGCGAATAATTTTATCTATTATATTTGTGAGTTGAATCTTTCCCAATAAATCAATAAGAAATCATATCAATGCAAACAAGTCTACGATTTTAGAAAAATTAAAGCGTAATGAAACTAAGAATTTCTAAAGGAGTATAATTTTTTTTTAAAGCGGAGATTTAGATATCATTGCACAATTACCACGAAACTAGAACAACTAAGTAATAATACTCAGGATGGTAATTATGTGAATTGTATAATACCCGTTTAATGGACTTTCTCGCGCCGCACCCTTATATTTTAATGCAGGTCTATGTTTGGAAATATATTGCAAGTATTATACAAAGATATTATACAATATATTTGATCTATGTAGGTACCTAAGTACATATTTTTAATGTGGTTCATGTATAAATTTATTTTTAACGACATATCGCAAAGAATGAACCATTTTGTGGTTCGCTAACAACAAACCTTCTAATTAGCAACAAAGTATAAACGATCATCATTGCATACCCTTAATTAAGTGTAAATATACCCGATCTAGACTCCCTGCTTAGTTTTGAATTGCATGACCGACTGCTTCTGTACTGTCACATACTTCTCATACGTTGCTGATAAGAGTGCAACTCCCATTGGTTTACGTGAGCCAATTAAAAAATTTATTAGGAAATCGCTTCACAAGGATTGGATTTTATAGTAAGTGTAGGCAGGTTCCGCTTACTTAATTAATCTAACCGAAATTATAACTTTCCTACGTGCATAATAGAAAAAACAGAATAAGTAGTAGGTATGTAGCATGTTCTTTGTTGAAAACGTTTTATTTGAATGAATAAAATTTTCACATACTGTGTAATATATTTCGGTTCACATGAATCATATGTCATACTCTTATCAAAAATTGCGAGTCCCACTCAATCTGATATTAGGAATTATAAGTATTTAAGGTATACGCAATAGACTGTTTCAAATTGACTAGTAAATTCGGGTATTAGAAGATAAATGGGCTTAAATTTAACAAATTTGTTATGTTTAGAAAGGTATAATAACAACAAGCTTAATTAATAGTCAACACCTACTGAATAACTACAATTTTAATTTTCTGTATTTGTATTTGTGTAGTTATCAATATGTTATCCTATTCATTATGTTAGTAGTATTTACCGATGAATCATCAGCTTGAATGAAGTCCAAAACATTTATATGCATTTACATAAAGTCAGTAATTATAATATAATAAACAACTTTTGGAGGCAGTGAAGAACTAACTGCAGAAGCATCCAAAAATACACAAAAATCCGAACGAATTTGCACAACGGTACAGATGCAATATGAACATTTCATAGGTACCTACTACTGCAAAACGTACTAAACATCGAAACCGCTAAGAAATGGTTTTGAACCAAAGAAGAGTATTATAAAGTAGATTGCGATTATCTTAGAGGTGATCGAAAATATAGCTTATCGATAATCTCTTTCAAGTTAAATGAGAATTTTTGAGCGGGTAATATGTATTTCGTAAATAAACGCTTTGCTTTAAAGCGCATTTAATGATCCTGAAAAAGTTCATCAAAGCAGTACTTTTTCTATAGAAATCAGCTTCGGGTCAAAGCAAAGTCTTCATTAACTAAAAGGAAATTTCTCGCTAAAAAATCGTACTTATTTTGAAAAATATGGGACAATGGTACATCCCTAAAGATATAATAAAAAATACGTGTAATAGTCTCAAGAGAAAGATTAGAGATTGCATATAAAAATGCATATAAACAATATTAAAAACTAGAGTACAACTAAACATTAAAAGTTATGATGCTATGAATGCTGAATGAGTAATGCTATAATAATCATTAATTAAATCAAAAAATGTATATAAACTGCGCTTTGCTTTCCTCATACATTGCAGTTCGGCAGAATATATTTATTTCTCATATACACATAAATACAATCTCGGGCAGCCTAAATGTTTTCATTTTTAATAGCAAGTAACGTATTTTTGCTAGGTTATTTCTACACGCAGAGAAATATTATCTTGAGTTAAAACAGACTGTTTCAGTTCAAAACAATCCCGTATTTGTATGTCCGCAACACTATATTGTGTTATCACAAGAATATTATTTTCTAAGAAAATTGTTTTGACGCAAAACAACATTGTTTTAATCTAAGAATATAATGTATTTGTAAGACTTCCGTATGTCGACTACCGAATTGACAATTTATAGGCAATTTAACGGAAACTACAGGTTTTACTGAGTCCAAAACGGCCCCCCTTTTCTTGCCGAGATTAGTCTAAAGGTATGTTCGCAGAGTGAATTTCTTGCGATTTCAGTTTAATTGGAATTTGTCGAATGCGCATGCGCTGCCAGAAAATCGAAATTGTCAACTAATACGTATTTTTGTTGTGCGAACGGGTTTCCCGTACTTGTAGCATATTTCACTTATATTTGTAATAGCACACTTCACTTATGTTTATAGC
The DNA here is from genome assembly GCA_023690525.1 of Holotrichia oblita. Taxonomy (NCBI): domain Eukaryota; kingdom Metazoa; phylum Arthropoda; class Insecta; order Coleoptera; family Scarabaeidae; genus Holotrichia; species Holotrichia oblita. The sequence goes on from CM043017.1 coordinate 59,796,287, forward strand.
AGCATACTTCACTTCTATATTTGTATTATTTATTTTTTCCTATTTTGTTTCGCCGTTTCGTTTTAAAACTGGAGCCATGCAGAGAAGTATTACAGATAGACCTAAAATTTTCTGTGCGCAGACGCTAATTCTAAATTGGAGGTATTTCTACCGACTTTTTCGACTGTCCAAATACAATTTCCAGCTACGATTTCGACACTCTGCGAACAACAACCTGCTAATTTCGAACTCATCAAATTTCGTATTTCTTTACTGCGAACGCTTATGTCTTATTACGCGTGCGTCGTACAATTTCTGATTAATTTAGTTTACTCTGCGAACATACCTTAAGATACCTAAAAATCGTTCTAAAAAGTGTTATTTCTAGGTTATGTTTCGCTAATGTGAAAATCCTCGCAGAAATGTCAAAACACTAGCGAAACATAACCTAGAAATAACACTTTTTAGAACGATTTTTAGGTATCTTAGACTGATCTCCGCACGAAACGGGGGTCCGTTTTAGACACAGTAAAACCTGTACTTTCCGTTAAATTGCCAATTCAGTGGTCGACATTCGGAAGTTTAGCCAATGGATTTACTTCAAGTGCAACGTTTGGGTGAAATTATTCCTCCAATTCCCATGAAGCTAAAATACACTTCACATAATGCATTATTAAATATGTACTTGTATTACTGCAAATGTCCACGCCTTAATTATAAAAAAACTTATACGTATCTAAGCGCCAGTGTGAAAGAGCTCTAAGAGCTCTTTCACACTGGCGATTTAGCAGTGCGAGTTAGCATCGCGATTTAGTCGCTTTCTATGCGGTTCTATGCACAGTCAGCCGCGCTGCTGAATCGCTAGTGTGTATAGGAATAGGGAATACATCGGTAAAATCCATGAGCGATTGTCGCGCTGTTAACTCGCGCTGCTATAAATCGCCAGTGTGAAAGAGCTCTAATTCTTGCAAAATCGTGCACGCAGATAAAAATGCACGTATAAACGCTTCATATACACATATAGGTAATCTCGAACGCAGCTGCTCGAAATTTGCAATTCAGCTATTTCACAAATAGAGAAGTTATTCAGATCAAATACGTATTTTACAACAAATATAGTCTAGATTGTATTAAACGCATTTACTAATTCCAAGAAAATGTGTTTGAATCAAAACAGAAATATTCTAGCATTAAAAATATTTGGGTAAAACAGTATATTTTCTTAATTCAAGAACATTTTTCTCTGTGTGTAGGACTTTTCGGCTGAAAAATTCGATGAGAACAGGTACATCCAGATATCGATTCAGTTAATAATATAGTTATTTCAACACTCATTTACGCGTCGCGACATGGATTCGTAATATTTTTTTGTTGTGTCTTATCTCAGACCAGCTGCACTTCATAGCGGAGAGTCTCAAAGGTCACTAGTAAGCGTCCCAAATTGTTTAACTTACCATAGATAATGTACCATATAAACGTTCTAGTGAGAAAAGATTGGAATCTTAAAAAGTTCAAAACAAGCCTGGACTCTTGAATATGTGCATTGCGTTGTTGGAAAATTGAATTCTAAAATCTTTGAATATAAGGGAGAAGATGAGGTTTAAGTACCGCTGGGCAATATCCTATACTATAACTCCAAGAGGGAACAAATCTGTCAATAGGTTCTACTTTTCTGCACGTCTCCGTGTAATTATTTGACGACCGTGATGCATTTCCAAACACAATCTACTTTCGTCATTAAAGATAATCATTAGCAATTGACGTGGTAGTTGTAAAATGATCTCTTAAAGCAAACATTCTACCTAAAAGAGCAGATGCTTTCCTTTGAAATCCATTACCTTGTTCTCGACATTCTTTGTGATTCTCAACGCATGCTAACGGTGGATCGATTTCTATTTACACGATTAGCAATATCAGTACAACAAACCGATTTCTTAAATCAACAATTAGACCGTTCTGAAATTCGCGTAATTGACGATAACTTCTGTGTAATCGGACTCTAAGCATAGTAACAAAAGATAAAAGAATTTGAATTAATCAATAATATAAGTAACCACACGAACACAGATTCCGAAAGCTGGTCACTTTATAATTAAGCATTTCAGTAGCGCAATATTTCTGCCAAAAAGGATCAAGAAATATCCCCTCGTATTTATACATTTGTTTTATGCGTAGGTAAGAGGTAACATAAAACAAGTAAATCCTTGTTGTGTTATTTTTGGTTATAAGAAAACAGCTAATTAGTTATTAGCAACCGTATTTTTCTACTTCTTGATTGTTGTTTTTTATTTCTAGGCGTTGGTAATACTAGCTACAAGCCTCATAAATCTTATTGCTATTTTTTAACAAAATATTACAAAGTTTCCATTTTATAATTAAATTATATTAATATAATAATTCTTGCTACAACGCAACGCCTACCTACTGTAACCTGAAATTGTGTGGACCACGCAACTTAGTAGCAGGTTACATGGTTCAATGAGCGTGTAAAAATATCCAGCTAGTTACATTATTTTATCTAACGAAAATGCACCGACTAGTCAGGCTTTTTATTCAGTTCATACTCCACAACTCAAATTCAATTGCAATAATTTATTCTTCTTAAGTGGAACAAAATAACGACAGTAAAATTAATCAAGCCGACAAAATAAAGTTACGAATAAAACTTTTGCATTTGCACAATGAAATTAAAAATCAATAAAAAGGAAGCAAATTCTAGGTTAACAGAACTTAGAATTGTAGAACAAAGTAAAGAAAAATCTTACTAAAAGAACACAGAAGAACACAGATACATAAAACTATGCAGTGTAACAGAAACATAAAGCCAAGTAAAAAGACACAATTATTCTGAGACCTAACTAAAATAAATAATAAAAGTGGACATGTTAATATTTGTGAAGATTGCAATAATTTTTCTACAATTGTGAGTTGTTACAAGTAATAATTCCATTAAAATTGTAAACAAAATACTACAAATTATAATAACTAATTGGTAGTATTTTGTTGTAAATCATAGTAATTGTTTTCAAGCTTTTTTTCTGTGAAATGGTTTACATTTTATAAAGGTGCCAACTAGTGCTGCAGAACATTTACTCATTTTTTTACTAGTTTAGAAAAGTTATTCCTTACGACATCGCAGGTGTTAGGCGTTATTGTGTGTTGTATTAAATACGGCATAAGTTGTATTTTTCTTTTTGCCTCATTTTCGTTAGTACTCTTTTTTACACTATGGTGTAAATTTCAAATCAATACGTCAACATGACGTTTGGGTAGCTGTGGATTTGTCTCTCATAAAATAGAAATAGTAAGTTTTGTATAATTCATATTTTATTTCTATACATAATTAACAGAATATTATACAACATATGTAACACTTAGAAAGAAACATTGAAATCTGCTAACTGCTAATCTAGAGGAGATTAAACATTCTAGACTCTATATCTTAATATATTCTCTACTACACTACATGGTAACAAGTTATTTTTTACAAATTAATCGGTTCAAACAGTTTAGACTCAAATAAAAAGCCTAATTAATATATTAAAAGCCAGATAGTTTCACCAAAAGCATTACTTATATTGAAATCTTAAGGTTTATATGTTATAATTTAGAAAACCTGTTTTTATGATTTTCGGAAATTTCACAATTAACCTACTTAGACTATTTCTTATGGTGTTACGGTAACAAATGCGTACACATTAAAGAAGGTTGAAAATTGTATTGAACTTGCTGTATATTTAAAAAATGGTTAAACGCACATATTGAGCGTTGTAAGTTCTTTTTAATTATATAAATAAAAATTTCCTCATTGGAGACGTCAAATTAATCGATGCCTTGTAGTAAGTATTTGATAAGCCAATAAGCTTATTAGATTTTATATCATTTATGCTAATGTATAAAACGATTTTTTTTTCACACATGCGAAATCATTTACATTGCACACATTTTGTAGGTAAAAAATCTACATGAATGATATTGCAACTATCTGCATGTAGAGAGTAAAAGAAATGGTTAAAACTACAAAATATATTTTGTCAAAGGTATGTCAAGCAAATAAATATGTACTTACTCTAAAACGGGGTTACTTTGGGCAGGTTCAGTGGTATTTTTTATCCTAGACGTTGTATTTCTAATCGAATCGACTTGAAAAAATCAGGGGTAGCAATACAGGTCATACCCATAACCTGCCATAAGATAGGTTTTTTACGATAAATCGTTTTCGAGAAAAAAAAACGAAGTAGGTGTTTGGGGTTATATTAGCACCCAAACTAAAAGGCGAAGAAAAATAATGTAGTCCCATCGTGTGATTGCTTTGGAACCATTTTAACACCTAGCAACATTTTACTTGTTTTGTCACAGATTTTTGTACACCCTCTCTGGTGTCACTAACAGTAACGGGAAAACCCCAATTTGCTACCTGGTTGATGGTCTCCGATATTAGCGTCTTCTCCTGTTGGGTAAAGACGGTAGGATGACCTACACGTCTCTCATGCCGCTCAAATAGCCTATTTTGAATAGTTTTTCTAGGTATTTTCTAACGTTTGGAAGCTTATGCATGTGACATGCCCCCACAGCTTGCACTGCATTAGCTAAATCTTGTTCCGTGTAGTTTTTAGAGGGCATTGATCCAGGACGCTGCCTGTAATTTCGCACCATATTTTACGCAGCGGTGTGTGCTGAGCCATCTGAACAACTCTCAGCAACAATTGCTTTTTTCTGTGTACTAAAAACAATCATTAAGTTAACTGTAAAACTGTACTTTTTCTTTAGCAAATGCTATGCAGCACGAATAAAAAAATTATACGAAATATTTTTATTTCAGTTGCTTTCGCTGTAAAATTTACACATTTAACTACTCTCTCCTATGATTTGTTGTCAGTTATCTACCTACCTTCAATTTATAACAACGTTTTTTTCTTGTAATAAATTTGTTGTACTAATTACAGGTATAATTTGCGATTAAAAACTTCATGCGTGAGCAGTTTACGAATTAATTACCTAAAAACAACTTATAACATGTATATATTTAAGACACATTTATAAAATCCGCATACTTACTCTAATTTTGTTGTCATTTTAACATTAAGCAATATAGTTTCAAAGTTTCAAGCACATTATTGTATATTACTCCCGAAAATAATTGCAGCAATACATATAGATACGATTCCGAAACGCATAATTTCACATAGTACTAGGTTTGGAAAGGAAGATAAAAATCTAACGTTTCGTTAATGGAATTTTGAAATCGTAAAGATATATGTTACATGTAAAATATATTACCGTCATAGTCTAACGATGATTTATAAGATTAGATCAGTGGCTTTGTCCTCAATTTAATCGTGTTAAAATTTAATACAAAATACTTCGAAAATTTCAACTATAATTAGTCTCCGCATAATTATATGCGTTGAGGAACGCTATAAATAATTTAATGGAAAGGCAATTAAACTGAAATAATATCTATACATGTATATCTAATATAATACAAACCATGTGCATTTTCTCTTGTAATCTATTCACTTTTATAGTGGATTGTACAGTTAAGGTTGCATAAATTTCACATACCAACATTGTACATACATTTAGCTTTATTTACGCTGCTCCTAGTTTATCAGTTTTATTATAGCTATCCTTGCTTTTAAATAGCTTTCTTGAATAATTACTTGTTTCCACATGATTTTATCTGCTAAACTTTTTACATGTAACTGACATTAATAAATTGTGAACTAAATTTTTTATGTTGCAGTATTTCCTGTTGATTGTATCAAGTTTATTAGTTGAAAAAAATATTTGTTGATATTGTGATGCTACAGTTTTATTTGAGATGCATGTTATATAAAAAAAAAGTAAATTACGTACGCACACATGTAACGCTTTGCATTATTTTTTATTACAAATCCTTGATGTGCCTGTTGTAATTTGTTGTAATTACTTTAAAAGGAATCCCGAAAACTTAAAGCCAATTAATTAAAAAATGCTTAAAAAATAATCACAGTATTTTTTTTCGTCTTGAAAATGGTTACTAGATAAAATTAAAAGTTTCTGAAAGAAGCACCAAGAAGTTTAATAATTTCAGATGATTTACTGTCAACCACAATTAAATATTAAAACACTAAGACTTACTGTTACGAAGTTAAAGTTATGAGCAGTTACAGGAGTTCCAAAGTAAGTAGATACCTTTCGCCGTTGGCCGCCTATCACGTAAAATTACATACGCGCATGCTAGAGCACCGTTCAGTTACATGAATGATTTATATCCATATATTGGCAGAATTTGTATATACGATTTTTTAAAGATCAAGCTCATGATCTATGTGGTGTTTCTCCGACCAATTCTTACTTATGGTGCCCTAACGTGGTCCAGTGCCAGTAAATCGCAAGTAAAGCGGCTCAACATTCTACAGAACCGGGCGCTGCGAATCATCGTCGCAGCGCCTTGGTTCGTGAGCAACGCTCAGATCCATAGGGATCTGAACATTCCGCGTCTGAGCGAGTACGCGAGGGCGCTGGCCAGGGGAACCTTTCAGAGGACCTCTCGGTCGGAGAACCCACTTATCCAGCACTTGGGGGAGCTGGATCCCGATAGACCTCCTCCTCGTGTGGTTGTAAGGAGAATCTTAACGATGACACTGTAGATCCCGGCCGCGATTTGGTCGCCCTGTCGCAGATCTCCGAATTTACCCAGACCGAAAAAGAACACTGTGGTTAGAAGAACCACCATCATCCAGCGATAAAAAGGCTTACGGATTTACCAGCCTTAGCGCAAAGGAAGACCTATATACGATTTGGGATTATTGCAATTAAAGTTCGTTATAAATTTCTGTTCGCATTTAGAGTAGAGTAGCGAAATAATAACATCAATAATTATAATTATCATCGTGATTAACAATAGCATTGGTAATTTTCTGTTTTGCAATGCACAGCAAATTTTGTTTGCAAAAATTAAATAGTACACATTCACAAAGTATTAGTGAAAGTTTAAAGTGGATGAACCATCAAAAATAGTTTGCAAGAGCATCAAATCCGATTAAAAAAACACTGGAATTCCAATTAGAATGTGCAGAATTTTGAAGTAATCTATAATATACCCAATGCTCACATACCACATAGTAAAACAGTATAGGTAGGAACTATACTGCTAACAAACCTAAGTCAATTAAAGAACATTTTATAGTAACTCAATGTAACTATTTTTTATATAAGAATATATGCATGGGCATTTACGGAAGTGTACTTTGGTTACAGTACTAGGTAAAGTAAATTGCTAATACCGTTATAAGGCTACATATATAATTGTTACGAATTACTACCACAGTATTATTATGTGGTAGCGAAGTAATTGTAATGTCGTAAAAAATGTGTAGGTACTTCACTGCAACTTATTACTAGTTATTTAAACCTACAATTGTGAAGTAAACCTGCAGTCATTGATGTTGCAAATTGTCGCACCAAAAGGTAGATATATCTTTGAAAATACAGGTTTTAAATTACTACATAATTTATATACAAATCATGTCTTTTCAAAAAAGTGAATACTCCTTGAACAATAAGTACGAAAATTAACGAAGTGAAAAGATGGTATCCGAAGAGAGTATTATAAGCGCATGCACATATGAACATATGTAAATCCAATCACCTTAGTATCGTGGCCTCGCTCTGCCCAATGCATTGAGGCTTAAATGCAACTAACACCTGTTGAGAATGTAAGATATAATAAACTCATAACAGCTCTCATTACAAGCGCTAACGAAGCATAGCCAAACTCAGCTATTTTATGATGACAAAAACCAAAAAGTGACCGATGACTACATTGCAGTAATAAGTAGTAGAGTATATCTCTCAATAATCTATTGCTCTAAAATATTCTAGTGAATCCTTTAAGTTTAATTAAATTAAATTGATCTATCTCTTCTACTTGCAATAAATGATTTTTATTTGTAATTTTAGTGATGTCGGTAGTGGTAGAATTTTTAGTAGTTGTTTAATTATTTTCGTCTGTTGCACACGACTAAATATTTCCCTAAATATAATTAAGAATATAGCAAGTAAATCAAATACATTTTTGTACTTAAGATAATATTACTCCAAACATTTCAACAATCATCCAAAGACTACCTTAAATACGGTAAATGAAATAATGAACATAAACTCATACAACGGCATGTACATACGTTTATATAGCCGCCTACATAAAGCCAAGTTGAGGATAGATACAACGCAAACGCAGATAAATCATAGTGTAAAACGAACAGATCGTGAAGTCGTAAAATAAACAATAAGGCATGAAATACATGCGACAACTAAAGAAATCGTATAATTGCTGGCCATAACTGTCTGAAGTGGTGTAAGTACTCGCGAATGATGGAGATCTGTAACCATAAAGAAGTCTGGACAGATCTAATGAGAGCACCTAATGCTAAACTGCTGTGCGGTCTGTAGTTTACTACAAGGTATACTCGTAAACAGCGCTGGGCAATTGTCTCAATATCAATTCGTAAGTACGCAATCGTAATGTAGGTACGCAAATAAACTTCTGTTAAATAAGTATATGTAATGTGTACGCATTAAGTATGAATTTGTGCATACTTAATAATAATTCAGAAAATTACTGAATCCTATAATTCGTATGAATCCTTAACAATAATGAATGCCTAGTATTATGCAGCAATCACTTCATTTTTTTGCGTATATTTAACACAAATATGTAATTATGGGTTATGATTTATGATAGATGTTTCAGAATACATCACAATTGATTAGCTTATTTAATATTTAAAGACAATCAAACACTATGTATTACATATGATTATAATTTATCTATTATTGGTGAATTTCCAAAAAAATTGAAAATTATTATTTGCTAGAGTCAATATTCAATATTATTTCAATTGTGAAGTAAGAAAAAGTAATTTCTGTGTATGATTACGACATTAATCGAATATAATACGACATGACAGTTTTCATAATTATTATAGAAATGTGAAATATGAATTTCACATGGGGATTTATTAGAGACTCTACGTAGCTCAAGCTGGCCTAAAAAACAGCCTTTGATATAATCCACTAAATTACCTACTTAGTCTTCTAATTCAAGTTTTATTCTTTTTTTCCCCACATCATTATTCAATTCATTATAATATACATAGGCATACTAATTTACTTTTCTTTCATTCATTATTGTACATCAGTATTAATTTATTTTTCAGTTATAAATAAAAATTACACGCTTCTTTATAGTTTTTGTAGTATTCAGATATCCACAGATAACCACATACTCTATGAGTTAAGAGGGTGCGGGACACCCGGGCGATTTTGCGTACTAAGTTGTTCCACCATAACTCTATCACTTTAAAAGATTTTGACATAAAATTCACGTTTAATAATGCACAAAACGTACGAAGCATTTTTGTATTAATATTACAATATTACATTAGTTAGGAAAAGAAATGTCGAACCATGTATACTTTATATCACTTTGTAACACTTTTTCTTTAAAATAGCATTAACCAAAGTAGATACAGGGAAATACTTAATAGAAAACTGGAATACTGTGCGTCACGATTGAACAAATTATAAGCACTGTGTATGGAGAACACGAAATAGTATTTCCGTATCGTTGCAATACACTAAAAATTATTTGATTGTATACAGGGCAATCCAAATTAAGTGTTCACCATTGATAACTTTGTTATTATTCAAGATACAAGACTGTTTAAATTAGCAAACTTGTACTACTTTTAACGCTCTTTAAGATGGAAGAATAAATAAAACAAATGCGCAGCGCGTTTTGAGTTTTGCCGAAAATTATCTTTTTTTTCTCAAATGGAAACCCCTGTATACACGCAGAAAAGTGTCTTCTTCAATCAAGTATAAAAATTTTCTCAACAAATTTATTTTCAAAATGAGTAAATATATTTTTACGGTGCCTATTTTATATTCAAATTGAGTGTATGAATGGCTTTGAAATGAGAATATATTTTTCTCAAGAATACCGGGTTATTATAGTATAAACAGTATTTTATTTAAATAGTTGAGATATATTGTATTTCTTTATATAATCATTACCAATTAATAAAAGTATCTGATTGTCTATTTACCTTTGATTCATATCCAACACGCTTGTGTACGCGTAGTAACCGTTCAATAACCCATGTCATCAAAATATGCTTCTTTGTCATTGGTTATCTCCTACGTAGCCCGTATAGCTACATTTCCTACGCTACCTATTCATTTTTCATTTGCAATATGGCAGTTATTTACATAGGTGCACTTGTTTGATCCAGCGTGCTGTGTTATAGAATGGACGCGTCTGTGCAAGCAAAGTTAGCGGAATGGGGTTTAGAGCAACTCGAAGAAACATTTCAAAGTATGTATTTGTAGTTAGTTTTGAGAAATGCGTCATATTATAACCTATCAATATGTTAATTTAATTTTCAGAACGTCTACAATTTTGCACAGGATTGACAATAAGTTATATGTACCCACATCCAAAATATGGGTCATTATTGTTTTGTACTTGTTATAATATAAATTGTTTTTTTGGCTAAACTTCCGAATGTCGACCACTGAATTGGCAATTTATAAGCAATTTAACGAAAGTACAGGTTTTACAGAGTCCAAAACGGACCTCCGTTTCTTGCGGAGATTAGTCTAAGATACCTAAAAATCGTTCTAAAAGTGTTATTTCTAGGTTATGTTTTGCTAGTGTTTTGACATTTCTCGGAGGATTTTCAGTTGATCCAGTCAACTCCCCTTTTTAGGTATCTTAGACTAATCTCCGCAAGAAAAGGGGGCAAAACCTGTATTTCCGTTAAATTGCCTATAAATTGTCAATTCAGTGGTCGAACAAACGGAAAATTGTCGTTTTTTTTATAATTACAGTTTAGTATTTAAATGTTAAAAGTTAATGTTTATAGTTTGATATTCATGTTTGTTCATGTATATTCATATTGAATATACATTTTAATTACCTGGGAGTTTTTTTAACCTACCTAATTTTGTAATAATAGGTATTTAAAATTTGTCGCATTTAATTTTTTTTTAATATTCTGAATTCCATTATTAGTTAATTTTTGGATTGAAATGTACAATTCCTAACCAAAAAAGGTTAACACCTCTACGGTAACATATAATTGGCGTGCGCATTTAACGCAGATTTATAGCTTGAACTAAAGGTGCGACTTATCGACTATATAGCATGAGTAAAATAGTCTTCAGGAAACACATACACAACAGTGTATTGTATGTTCAACCTGAGCACACACTGACAGTATTTCTGCGCTCTTGACTGTGCATCATAACTGATATGCTCAATTTTCATGGATTTAGCAATTATTTCTTTGATTTTGCTTGTTTTTATACTTGATGTTTTGGTGAATTTATTTTATCTTTCACCCTGACATCATTCAAAACACGGCAAGTTTAATTTTGATGTGTATTATTAAGCCCTAAACGCCGAAACATTAATTGTAAGAGTTGGTAAAATTAAATAAAAGTTTAAAGAAATTGAGTGTTTTAGTGGTGACCTGCTATGTGCTTGTTTTGAAAATAAGATAAGTTGAAGTAAGTATAAATATTATTTTAACTTGAGAATGTTATTCTTTTCGAGAAAAATGTTTCTTTGGTACAATAAGAAATAAATGTTTTATTTGAAAATAGTATGATCTTCAGAAATACCAGGTTTTTTTGGTTTTTTACAAGCATATGCACATATTTGATTGAAGATTAAATAGTTTTCAACTGATGCAAACCAATATTTTCATAACGAGTAAAAAGTATTCCAATGAATTAGAATATTATATGAAGAAAATAATAATTTCAGACTGAACATATATTTACTTCCGTATATCGAAAGCTAAAATTTACTCAGTTTGATGCAAATTTAGTTGATTGAAGAAAATACTTTTGTCCCTGTATTATATCATTTTCAATAAACTTTAATTTTTCCCAAAAATTTATAAGACATTTTTTATTCCCATTAAAAATACTTGAGTTATAATGAATTAACGAAAACAGTTCAATGTCAGATTTCCAAGATATAAACTTTTCCATATCATTAAAAGAAAATAAAAATTACTGATTTTTTCCCTAGAAGATGTTCAAAAATACCACCGTTGTTCAATACATTTTTGTACACGCTTCCGAACTTCTCGAATTGCTTAACTGTTTTTATTTATATGAGCCATTATAACTCAAGACCATTTTTAATCCCAGTAAAAAATTTATGATAATATTTTTTGTTTAAATATTAAAGTTCTAGCAGAAAATGATATAATATACAACGGTTTCCATTTGAAAAAAATATTTTTCGGCAAAACTCAAAACGCGCTGCGCATTTGTTATTTTTATTCTTCCATCTTAAAGAGCGTTAAAATGTACTATCAGTTTGCTAATTTAAACAGCCTTGTATCTTTAATAATAACGATTTACCAATGTGAACACTTAATTTGATTGCCCTGTTATACCCTTGAAATCGTCAAGTATAGACAAAAAAAGCAAAAAATGCATATAATAGGTGTTAACGGTAATAATTACAGGAATCATCCTACTAGCAAATGCGATAACAATAGATCGAGTATTAAATATGAACATCGAAGTTTTGGTATTTCCGGCTTGTCAGCGTTTCTCCAAATGTTATACCTATTTTCATCTCTTGCCAAACTGCCAAGTGGCGGTATCGTATAATCGCTTCGCCAGTAAACTTATTCTTAACTCGTTCTCTCTATCAGGCGAACTGTAGTAGAAGTAGTAACACCGGTTGTCGACAAGACTAATAGGTAACTACAGATAGTGATAATCTAACTTACTATCCTAACTGCTAGATTTGGCATTTGGAGGGATGCTAATTAGACCAAAATATGCTGAAACTACAAAGTCCGTTTCTAATGCTTAATCTATTTTTACCGCTCTTGGTAGTAGGGTGATTTCTGTAATTAATATCAAAAGAGTGCCTAGTACAAATATTTTATATATGTATACCTAATAAAGATTTAACAGACACCTTATTATATAAGGAATAATAGATTTGATCCAGTTTATGTATTTACTAACAAAGCGCCAGAAAATTGACATAAAATATATTATAATGTACCTAAATATATTTAAAACAATAAATATAAAAATTAACAAATGATAAGTCAATTGTTAAAGAAATCCATAAATAAAAATTAATTAGTTAATCAGCATATTCTTACGAACAATTAATTAAAAATACCACTTTGTACTTTTAAATGTTGTTGTTAAACATGATTGAAACCCCAGTCTTGCCTTAAGCTAAGTTTATTATTCACCATATTTGCTGTTAATACGCGAATCACATAAGTTCTCGACTTATAAGAGCAGCGCGGATAGAAATGATAATGAATTGTTTAGGAAATTTATTAATGAACACCAATTATTATATAATACCCTTCAGTGATAGTAAACGCATAAATCATATGAAAAATAAGTTAAATATCAGTTCTGTTTTTATATATAAGTATGTGAACTATGATTAGTTCACATACTTATACAGTTAATGGAGTATATAATATGTATGAAGGAGGAAACTAGATTTAATCTTTTCTAAGCACCAACAGTTAATGCATGACAGTTTGTGTGCATTTTGATTGGGCACTGATGTTATCTGAAAAATTTTATTACTGCATAATGAAAAATATATACATATTTTAATAAAAGGTGAAGCCACAGATTCTGATAGAGACGACATAAAATAACTAGTTGTTATTAAAATTCTACTTTTTAATATACATATATTAGTGCTGCGGAAATCGCCAAATATTACAAATCGATTAACCGACTTTTCCTCAAACCGGTTTCATTAAAATCGATTAATCATGTTGAGTCGAAACCGGTCTTTAAAATCGATTTTTTAAATCGATTTTTTTATACCGATTTTAAAAATCGGTTCAAAACCGGTTTAAAATCGATTTTGAAATTGGCTTTAAAATGTGTTTTTTTAATGGGTACACTAAGTTTTTCGATTAGCATTTCTGTTTTGATGGCGATAAATCGTCAAACATAAATCCAATTTAGCAATAACATTGCTTTCGCAATATAAATATTTTTTTTCGAGCAGAAAGGAGTTACAGCTACATTGTCTTTTTATAGTATATACGTTAGGATACTGATTGTTACTTGTTTTATTAAATTTCATTAATTCATATTACCGCTATTTATCTTTTCATCCACGTTAACCACAACATGCTTTATGAGGTATAGATAAATAACAGGTGCTGTTTAGTATCTCAATTATAATAATATTTTAATTTATTAATATTTTGCATAACAAGCACAAAAAGCATTATATTTTCGGTATTTTTTTACAAAACGCACTACATTCTCTATCTAGACATCATCGTGAATGTATTATAAATATTAATAAAACAATTGCAAAGCCATACAGAGCGGATTCAAAAAAAATCATCGATTTGAAACCGATTTTAAAATCGATTTCAAAACCGATTTTTCGATTACGATTTCTGTTTGATGGCGGTTAATCGCTTAACACAAAACCGGTTTGATATAAAACCGATTACGATTCGTAGCACTAATATATATATAAGTTAATACAGATTATACACTACAAAAATTGAAAACGAAATATAAAAAAATATAATACTTTTTCAATATTATTTGAAAATTCTATAACTACAACTACATATATATATATTTCCAATCTATTGCCTATCCTGAAATCAAGTAATAACTTTAAACACAACCACAAAGGAATAGGATAGGGAAAGCTCAATTTACTTAAATATGCAACGACTATGTATGGGGTATTGACATGGATACCAATTACTTGTGGTTTCAAATGTTCAGGTACGGTTCGGAAATTATATTGTGGTAAATCTTCATTTCTACCGCAATAAAAATGTATGAACATTATTGTTCGCTGTACCGCAACACTATAACGACAGACATTATTCAGTTATTGCGATTAGAACATATATACATACATACATACATACATACATACATATATCCACTGTGAGATTACTTACATTAGGCAAAACAAAACCACCAATTTTTTTCAAAATATAAATTCATTTCAAATTGTTTTTATATTTTACATTTGATGTAAATGATAAATAACTCTAATTTGGTATTATAAAAACTTCATTATAAGTAAAGCGTGAAAATTAAGGCAGTACACATGCCCGCCGGTCGGAGTAGGTTCGAAGGTCTCTGCGAAACTACACTATCATCGATGAATATTGTGCGTTTTATAAAATGTATTAAGTTTAATTTACATATGGACTTTTGTTGCGTTGATAACGATCAACATTTGGTTTGATTTGTAGCATAATTATGAGTACAAAACAAAATCGTAACAGTCTGCTGTACGCGGAAAATTTAAATAAATATGTCCAACAATTCTTACATCTAAAATACGATAGTCGTAATTTGTATAACCGGCGCACTTTGCCTGGTTCCTAACTAATAGAACTGAAAAACTATAACAGTTAAAATAGTTTTGCTGGGGAGTTTATTGTAGACAATTTCTTGGTCTACAAAAAAGTCTTGCTCTTTGTGACATCTGATCTCGAATGACCAATCATTCTTATCTCCATGACTACAAATATATTTTTTAAACAAAACCTTTAAGTCCCATATTTGCATTCACTGGTATATAATGGAATCTTAATAATACCCTAATTATTTCTTCTTCATAACTATTTTTAAAAATTATTATAAGCAGTAGCATTTTCTTTCTGTAGTTAATTCATATAATACTTAATTATCATTTATTAATGCGACTGTGGAATCTAAAAATAAAAATCAAATATACAGGGTGGGGCACCACATTCGCCTCGGTTGATATACAAAAAACGATAATACATATTTAAAATCTTTTTGTTGCAGCATGTGTAGGTCCATTAGGAGCACGGTCTAAAAGTATTTTGAAATATACAGCATGTTCCAAAAGAAAGTTACACATCAAAGTTTAATCAAAATTTAAATGGAACACCATGTATATTATTGGATATTTCGGTGACGCAGACTAAATAAAGGCAAGTTACTATTATATTCTCTATACCTAAGTTCAATATTTTCTGAGATATTTAACAATTTTTGAAAATGTAGATCAATATTTAGAACGAGTACCTGGCGTACGTATTAAAGTTTCGTGTTTCAATATTATTTCATTAGCACAACCATTACATCTAATGCTAAATTAAAGATGTTTTCTAAAAATTATACAGGGTGGTTAAAATCTTACCTCTAACTGTGGGTACCATTAATGCTCAATAACTTGCTTATTTTCAATGGAAGACCTGTATCTAACACCGACATTCGATTTTAATTTTATTTCTCTTTTAAATGTTATTAAGGTTCCCTATACCTATCTATTATAGTTTTTTTGTAAAAATTAATTTAGTGTTTTAATTGGGGATTATGTACAAAAAATTTGGTTAGATCAAGGTAGCTTTGACATGATGACACTAATTACGGGTATTAATTTTGTCTACTTTATTTTTGAAAAGTAGGCAGTGGTGCATTAGGCGTTGCTTCATATTTATTGGAAACAAAGCAAAAATTCACTAATACATGTTTTATTATATACGGGTCGATGGCCGCAGTGGTTAGGCGGCTGACTATTGTTGTGAGAGGACGATAGGTGCCGGGGTTCAATTCTCTGGAGGGACGGTGACATTTTTTCAGAGAGTTTAATCCCGGATCGACTTGCCATTCGCTGTTGGGAGCAAAGTGGTTAACAGCGCGGCATCGTAAAAGGCGATATGATGCTGTCACAAAGCCATTTAAAACACAACTTACACACACTAAACTACACCGCAAGAGTTGCAGTGATAGCCAGACAAGTAATACAGCTTACGGAGTCACTGCAACTAAGCACCCACCACACATTAAAAAAAAATTACATACAAATGTTCATCATAAACTTAATACAAAAGAAAACAAAGAAACTAATGATTCAAATATCACTCATTTTCAATACATAAATAAATTCTTGGTTGAAATGTTTTCATATTGTCAGGTGTTATTTGTGGTACATGTTGTATACAATATTTTTCATATATCCCCACGACAAAAAATCTGGACTCGTTAGGTCTGGGGATCTTGCAGGTCAGTTCTGTGAATTACCACGTCCTAGTAACTATTAAGGTATTGCCTATCTAATTAACTCCGAAAGAAGGAGCACCATACATCTGTAACCGCATCTTTTGTCGGATTTTAAGAGGTATGTTTTCCAAAGGTACTGGTAAAACTTCTTGCCTTAAATATCGGGAGATATTTCGAGCGTTATCGGGTTTGCGATTGGCCAACTAGGCATATGTATGCTAACGTATTGAAATTTTTTTATTTATTTAGTTTGAGTAATATTTGAACCATTAGTTTCTTTATTGTTTTGTTTTTATCTTTGTTTTCTTTTGTATTAAGTCTATGATGAAAATTTTTATGTAATAAAACATGTATTGGTGAATTTTTGTTTTGTTTCCAATAAATATGAAGCAACGTCCATTGCACCACTGCCTATTTTTCAAAAATAAAGTAGACAATATTAATATCTGAAATTAGTGTCATCATGTCAAAGCTACCTTGATTTAAAACACTAAATTGACTTTTACAAAAAAACTATAAGAGATAGGTATAGGGAACCTTAATAACATTTAAAAGAGAAATAAAAGTAAAATCGAATGACGGTGTTAGATACAGGTCTTCCATTGAAAATAAGCAAGTTATTGAGCATTAATTGTACACACAGTTAGAGGTAAGATTTTAATCACCCTGTATAATTTTTAGAAAACATCTTTAATTTAGCATTAGATGTAATGGTTGTGCTAATGAAATAATACAACTTGAAACACGTAACTTTAATACGTACGCCAGGTACTCGTGCTAAATATTGATCTACATTTTCAAAAATTGTTAAATATCTCAGAAAATATTGAACTTAGGTATAGAGAATATAATAGTAACTTGCCTTTATTTAGTCTGCGTTACCGAAATATCCAATAATATACATAGTGTTCCATTTAAATTTTGATAACTTTGATGTATAACTTTCCTTTGGAACACCCTGTATATTTCAAAATAATTTTAGAACATGCTCCTAATGGACCTACACATGCTCCAATAAAAAGATTTTAAATATGTGTTATAGTTTTTTGTATATCAACCGAGGCGAATGTGGTGCCCCAGCCTGTATATACAAAAAATAGTAATCGATTGCAATTATTATTTAATTATTTTTATTGTACAGCAATTTAAAAAACGTACTAATAGCTTTGATAAACTGGAATGTGGTCGAATACTTTTGCAGCTAACTGTAACCGAATATTTTACTAGAAAACATTGCACAATAGTTGCATCTATAGATATCACCAATCAAAAACGGTCAATCTGCGAAACAGTAAGTCATAGTATATTGCTGTGTATGTAATAAGTTGAAACATAATTAAATAGTGTAATACCGCAGCAAATCGATCTTAGTCAGCTGACAAACATCCACAGACTAAAGCATCAGATGTATTCAGCAGCGAGCGCCCACATGTCACGTAATTAAAACAATGACGTCATGGGTCAATAAAACGAATACGAAAACCGCTCGACTTATTACCGTTATTATGACGACATTAAGGCAAAATCATGCGCTCTATTTTTGTTTTGTATTTTTATAGCAATTACTGTTAGTTACACGTTACGAATGTACACACACGGATGTATACACTAGCAATTCAAAAGTAACATCCTATAGAAAAAATTATAATTAATACAGATAAACTATTTCATATGTGTAAAAAATAAGAATCCATACCTACAATAGCTTTCTTCTCGTCCATCAACCGCTACAAATTTATGTATGTTATTTTACTAGGTCATTATTGAAAATCAGCTTTGGTGCTCAAAATTAATGCAAAACGCTAGATAAGAAGTTTCTTTAATTATTTGTATTAAAAAATAATATTATTAGAAAATGTTAGTTTCACGTTGGGACTATTGAAATTTATGAAAAACAAGTTTCAGTAATTTTGTAAGGATATCCTACTTTACAATTACCAATTTTTGCTAAGTATGCTGATTCTATAATCAATATCAGAAACTTTAAAATGCACATACGTTAATTTTTATTTTAATTTATTGAATACGCGCATAAAGAAGTATGTATGGATCCAAATTAGAATTTTAAAGGAAACTGAAAGAAAGGACATACAAACAACTTCCTACTATGTGGCGTATTATGTTAAATACATATTATATTCTTATTACGATAACTATAATAGTATTGTTATGATATTCTGTTAAAAAATTATAATTTACTTATTCCATATTTATTATTTATTTATTTATAATTCTCTATCTTTCTAATGTAAAAGTTTCAAATATGCAAAATTGATTCTATTTCTTCACAAAATGTTAAATAATCCCTAGATACTTTTATATGACTATATATATTATGTGTACTATAAAATAACTGTAGACGGCACTTTCACAAAATCTCTTTTATTAGGAAGACTTTTGCCTGTGTCAATATTTATATTCGTAAACAAGTCACAGTGATATTATGTAAACGTCAATATTTGAGCTATCCTTTTCCGTTGGTGAAATAAGTAATTGTGTTTGTTACTTAATATTTTCTAAAAGACCCAATAGGAAAGTATGTTTACTTTTCAATTGAGTAACTTCATAATTAGTTAAAATGATAATCTGAAAATATTGTAAAATGATTCCACAACATAACACGAACTATCTACTCATCTACAGAGTTATCAACAATTATACTAGCTAACAATTACTCCTTTATGATTCCACAATTGAAACATTTATCACTTTTAACAATCGCACAAGGCACATTTTATTACATACGCCAATATCTGTATATGTCAAAAATATGTGCGCTAAACTAGAAACAAATTAAATTGTAGATATCACTAATTACATGCTACCACACTTAAATTTTATTTATTTTTAATAATTTCCTGAGAGAAACTAAAATAATGTTTTTGAAATAAAATTAATCAAAGTCCCATTATATTTTTTAACATTATCGTAGAAAACAATGTATTACATTGGTATCTTATTATACTAATATTATTATTATATATTATTACTAGGTATATTTTAATTTAGGTATAATAGCTATTTCTTTTTAAGTTACTAAAACTTTACAATATATGTTATAATTTACTCATATATTAATTTGCACAGTAAATACTGTTTTTGAATGAACTTTCTTAGTAGTGGTGAAGTTCTGTTAGGAACCAAATTGAAATATCTAAACTAAAATTTAGGAATATGATGTACCACCGTAGAAAAATTACGTATTCTAACTTTGATAGCCTGTATAGAAAATATAGAAATAAAATGAATTAGCTCGTTTCATCATGTATGCACATTCTTTTGATTACTGTTTAATTAAGCAATCACCAATTCACTAAAAATATACAACCCACAACCTACTACCCACGTTGTGTTGCCAGAGTGCGCTTTTATTAAAAAAATCGTATATCAAAAAATTTCGGTTAACGTCTTCCAATAAGACCTTTTGAAATGCCTATAGGTTGATCATATACGAAAAAAATGAACAAATAATCGAAAACTCTGAAAGTGTGTTTCACTACAACAAATAATAACATACATCTAATAATATTATAATAATACAACTAACGCAAGCAAATATTAAGTTTAAGAAATGATTAATTTAACAGGACAATTACCTACTGTTGAACCATCTATATTTACAAATATGAAACAAATCAATATTGGTAGTTTCTTAAATTACTTTGGCATAACTAATAGAAACAGAAAAACGTATAAGAAAAGGCATATTTAGTTTGCGCTCAGTTGCAAAGAAATTGCTATATATTTATTTATGTATATCACACAGTTTTAAATGTATTTTGAAACGTGTGAAACAACTACACCGTTACACGTCTCCATAAAGAAATTAAAAAAAACACGACAATTTAACGGCCCTTATAAAATTTAGCAGAAAAGGTTGAAATAACTAGTAACAAGAGTATTTACTCGTTTATTGCAAAAAAATGTGACAGCGATACCTGACCGTACACAACTAAAATTTCTCATAAAATTGATTTCAAAAAGCGCTCACGTGAAATTATACTCAACACGGATTATTTGTAATTGCGGTATAAGATATAATAAGATTTTCCTGCATATATAAATTAAAATAATTCAAGCAGTAATAATTGTTACAGAAAGCAAGTATTAAAAAAATAGTCAAACTTACCTAATGTAAGTATTTGAATTAGATTTCGCACAATGTTTTCTTCAAACGTATGTTATGTAGATATGTTGATCGATGCTAATATATTCTATTAGTATATCTTTGGAAAAGATGAAGAAATTCTCCTGGAGCTGCAACCTGAACCTTTCGAAAGTAGAACGAGTATTGTACTACCACAAACTTTCGCTGTGACCTCGACGCTGAATAAGCGTCGAAAAGATTAGAAAGATAGACAATCTCTCAACGCATATGCTAAAGTGAGACCGCGCGCCTATGACGGCACGGATCGATGTCGACGTCGTTACGTCACAAATCGAATGGGTGTGCGGAATGACGTCATTATAACGTCACGGGTCATTATGTAGCCAAGCGTCGAGACGTGGATATAAATATCGACGGTTTGACGTCATACAGCGTTCGCTCTCTATAAAGCGCTTCCGTATTTTGGCTTGTTCAGCTACATTACGAAATTTTAACACATGTTCCAATTTGTATGCGTATGTATACAGATTTCGCTGTTTATGTGTTTTTGTAAGTTTTGCACGCCGATGAAGAATACACTACATTTCTTTTGGCAAATATGACGTGTAATAAACGCAACTACTCCGTGCTTCTTTATAAAAATTTCTTCGGAATTGTCAAGGATATCCTAATAAAATAAATTTAGTTAAATATATGGTTTACTTTTACATAGTCCTCTTTTAAAATTGACACTATCTGTTAAAAATGTAGCTATTTGTATAGAAATATTTGCAATTTAAAGTGATTTCAAACAAACACTTCCATTAGAATTTATAATTTGTAAAAATACAATGAAGAACAGAATGATTGTGTTGAAATTTTATACAAGTATACGAAAATAGTAAAACCTCTTACTAGAGAGCAAACTCGGGGCTTTACTGACCGACCAACACTTGATTTCAACAGCGTGAGAAAGAAAAATTAAGACAACTGATCTGCTTTTCACAATGTGTATTTCTTAGTATATGTAATTGAATTAAAAATATGACCAGTCTGAGGGAACTGCTGATATTTTTCTCGGAGAATTGTATTCCGATCGATCCATCGATTCGCTGTTGGGAGTATAGCGATTAATAACGCATATATTTAAATGGTGGGATAGTGCTGCTTCAGGGCCATTGAACACATTTACACACACATACAAGTTACACAGCCACAGTTGCACGGTAGTCCGACAAGCCAGGCAATACAGCTTAAGAGCCGCAGCAGCAAGTAGCACTCGCTACAGATGAAAACAAAATAACAGACATATTAATGTTATTAAAAAGTTTCTAAATTATAGGAAACTAACTGTCGTTGGCTTAAACGTGACTTAAAAAACATTTAGCACAAGCATTATTAAGTTCTTTCTCAAGAATTGCTCGATTGGGTTTTACTGTTCGTAGAACTGTAACTTAATAACATATAGAAACAGCTGTGCAAAAAGTAACTTTAAATGTAACGCAATTACTATTTATATGAATTGGTACAGCTTTGACTGCACCCAATGGAGGGTGCTGTTAGCATTAATGTGGAATAAAAATTTCGATGATGGGAACTTTATTGTATTGTCATGTTATGTCGTTTCGATAATATCCATCAATATTCGTTGGAGTAATATATTAAGCACCGTAAATTGGAAATGGATTTTATTGTAAAATTACACATAAACATACACAACGCTACTTACTACTATAATACTTTTAAGAAAAAATAGGAGGTCAAAAAAGGAAGAAGGAACAATTGAATTGAAGATAAAAAAATAAATGACAGCTCGGAGAAGATAAGAAAAGAAAAATATTTTGAAAAAGAATGAAAAATAAGAAAGGAAAAAGGAGAAAGAAAAGATTCAAAGTTTGAAAATAGTGCGTGGTTGTCGAGTTAGATACAATTCAATTCTTGGAAAGGAAATAAAGGGCCCGAAGTCGAGCAAATTCGAAATTGAATAGCGGAGTCAGGAAGAAGGCGCTTTTGTGATTTATTTTACATACACACTTTAGATTAAGGTAAGAGAGGGCGGGTTTCAAAATTCAAAGTGTAAAGTGTTTAATATAGATATATTATTTATTTGATGTTGATATTGAGCATTGCAGTATATACGAATAGTGACATCTATAGAACAGCTTTTAATTAGGATCAACTTAGATCCATGACTGTTAAAATTTAGAGTAAGAATACATTCACGAACTGTGCACAAAAAATATAAAATTGAATTACGAAATACTGATGCCAATAAATGAATATATGCTTTAACAGTTTGGTAGAATAAAATAATTTGGCAGAAACTGCTGACAAGCCAACCAAGATCTGCTCCTATGGAGCTACATCAACTTTATGCCAGGGCGCGAAAATTATGCTACGCTCCAGTTACCTTGCACAACTATAGTTCTAGTTATGTGGATCAAAAAGTACCTTATGAACTACTATTTTAGATACATATCTTATATCTTATCAATCTGTATAGTAAAACGCAATTTCCTGATAGACAAACAAAAATGTTTGGAATTGTTCGTGCTACTAACACAACTTAAATCTAGAACATGATATGAGATCGGTTTATGAAAATGTACAACTGGTATTTCCCAATAAAAAAAGGGTATAAGAGTGATTTTAATTTGTATGTATGTGAATGTTTTTTTGATTAGACATGAATATTATCAGTAGCCTTATCATTTAAATAATTTCTATAAGAATATATAAGTTCCTATTCACGGTCAGTCCGCCAACCGCCCAATTATTCTTACAGTCGGATGCGGGTACAAAGCCACTCATACACGTCATGACTTAACTATTCTATCTAAACATCAATTAGAACGATCACTTTCTTCTCTGCTCTACTGTTTGTAGTTATGAATCAATAATTTGTCTAAGACGTACCTAAAAATAAAAAAGTTCCACCGTTGATTGAATGAATGTTTTTCTTTTACTGCAAACCACGCCACACATAAATCGCAGGAAGCAATCTGGAGCTCGAAGTGGCAACTAAATGCTTTAGTTTGTTTTAAAACTAATGCGACACCAAACTTCTTGTCACATTTTGTGCCACATTAAATTGGCGGTAAATTGAAATTGGAGATTTAATACTACTATAATACTACTTTAAATGCCTACTTTAATCGTTATAGAAAATATATCAAGACATTGTATAACACACGAAGTTTAGCTAGATTTTCTTTAATATAAATAATTGCCAGTACTGGTTCAGTATTGTACTCTAATAAAACAGTATTCCAGCTTTATTCTTTTTAATATTAGCATATACAGTATATGTATATATGAAAAGAAAATAATATCCACATGATTATGATACTACATAACTGTCATGAAACCAATTTTCCTAATTATTGAAGTTTATCATTTTATAGTATCTACGATATATGTACATTCGTTATTCTCAGTTCTTCTACTTCACGCATAATATATGTGTGATAAGCTATGTTTTACGGCTAAACATTTTGTTTCATGATTTTGTTCGCTGGTTTTAATTTCAACCGCAACTGTTCCAATTTAGCACCGGTTGATTTTGCAAAATGATCGTTCCGTTTAACGTGCTACTCAACGCCTTATTAATGTTCCAACATATTCCAAGAAAATAGCGTTCCAAACTAACGTTATTTAAATAAAGACTCAACACTAGTGTGCTTTGCCAATCTTTTCTTATCCTTTCTATTCTAAATTAACATTGTCGACGTTACGAGTACACGTGAATAACGAAGCTAGTGTCCCAGTGGTATGATTTTCACTGGTTAGTGACAATAAAATAAAACGTTTTCCCTACATAAAATTAAATTAATACTTTGAAATAATATTTTTCATGGAATTTCAGTAATACAGTAAAACTTTGCACATCGTGAATCCTTTGATTATCATATTCGAAACACCATTTGGTGTGCATCACGGTAAACTGACTGTGACGTTTTTCAAAAAAACTAAAATATGTTATATTATAAACATGATGATTTTTTTATTTGTAATTCTGTAGAAGCGAATGTGTAAATATATATTATAAAAGTATGTACCGTATTTATTCTAATAGGCTCCGCGGCGTTTCATTGTTTAGGATGCTTTTCTCTGCGGCGTTTAAAAGAGACGCGTTTATTAGAGTGCGGCATCTGAATGCCGTAGACGGGGATTTCTCTAGCTAGCGTTGACCGTATGCACACTCAATAAAGATGTGGCGTTTATTTTATTCGACATTATTTTCTTCCGGCGTTTATTTGAATGCGGCGGTTATTGGAATCGTGGCGCTAATTAGAATAAATACGGTAAATAATAAAATAGTTAGGATTATACAGTGATCGTAAAATTCAAAGCCATATAAATGGTAGGTCTTTTCCCTTTAGTTATAGAGTTATCTTGATTTTTCTTATATAAAGCCCAGCAGATTGCATGAGACAGGTATAAAGATATTTTCATTATTTGTACAATAGCATTGTAAGTACCTATATAACCTGATCTCACTTCCCTAAATATGATAATCATAATCAATTCAGTAATTAAAGTTAATTCCATGAATACGATTCTAAAAATGTGCTTCTTTAGCTTATCTACAAACTGGAGCTCTTATGGCAACTGATGTAACGGCGCAAATTTTGCATGTTGTGATATATCCCGAGAAACATAAACCTGCGGGGATTGAAATTAGATATAATGTTGTTGTAGAAATAATGAAAACCTGTCGATAAGAATCAACATAACGCTGTATTTTTATATCGAAGCGGAATAGACCTACTACTTACATACATGGTTTTTTATTTATGAAATTAAATGTACTTTATGTTTTCAAAGTTTGAATAAAACGATACGGTACACCTTGTGTATAAACGATTTTAAAGCCATAATACTATCCAAAAGTTTGAAAGTAGAAAAATCTTTTCAGGATTAATTAATTACGTAAAAAAGCGACATTATTTATTTAACCATCTCATAAAAAGACGCATCGAAGAATCAATGATGGTAGTACCGTAATTTTTACAGTAGGTACTTACAATCAGTATGTATAGTCTGTAATACCATATTAATGATACAAATTTATTCTTATATTTCACACACGTATCTCATCCACTAAACCACTAACAGTTTGATATAGAATAGCAACACTCTATCTGTCTTTGTCACACTGATTTCTAAAACCCTAGATCGTAGTTAATTATAAGAATATAGGCCGTAATACGAACAGACGCACATTTGACATTGATCAGAAATGTAGCAAAAATAAAAGGAAAAATTAATCTTAAATTAATAGTATAGTGATGGAACTTGTTTAAAAATATATTTTTAGTAAATGATAATAAATGCTTAAAATTGATATGAAAATAGATTACAAAACAATAGAATCGGCAACATCGGTAATAATAACAGTATATATTGCATACTTACGGAAGTCATGGCATAGGAAATTTTGTGCACTTAACCAAATTAGTATTTGACAAAAACCCAACATGAATCTTCAACAGATGTAGTACGAATACGAGCATATCTGTATACATATGTATATGCATGGAAATACCTACTTAGATAATTGTAGCAACTCCTATACTTAATTATTAGCGATAAATTAGCAGATGGAAATTTTGAAACCTCAGTGAACGGAATTTCAGCAGTTATTTTAATAAACGATTTCCGTATACTGTCTAAACTACAATTTCGTTAGTAACGATAGTTTATGTTGAAAAAGAAAAATAAACTCTAATCAACGTTTATCATATGAATTATGAAGACGACTTTAATATTAAGTCATCCGTTGTAACATAAGCATCACATTTCTACGTCACTGTTATTACGTAGAATATTACGATACGATAAACGACACATCTCCATATTCCCACGTTAATTGTTGTATTATGTAGCACGCTAAAATTGCAATAATCGACTACTGTAAATTATTTATTAAATAGTTTGGTACTTTTAGGACAATGAAATGAAATATTCATACAAAATAGAAATGTCATAACATATATTATTTTCAAGGAATAATAATAAACTAAGTAACTAATAATATGTAAGTAAGGCTAATGGCAATTAAGCTTGGTTAACAGAGAAAGCTATTTTAATAAACACAACTGAAATATGCAAGAGCAAATTTAAATCCAATAATCGACGTTTTATGATCTTCGGGTGAAACTACTTTCATAAAACTTATTGTTACGAATTAGCACTTCAGAAGATATTGTAGGACGGTGATAACGCAATTGATTGTTTACTTAAATTCTGTTTTAATTTCATAGTCTAGTCATTAGCACATTCTAGTAACATAAGAAAAGAAGCAATTAGCATTTATTAATCTTTAAGGGTTGAAAGTTGATAGTTGAAAGTTTGATAGCACATACAAATCGAAAAGTTGCAAGATTATGAAGAAAAAAGCAAATTATCTTTCTAAGTAATTTAATTGTATGCTTATTTTGCAATAGAGAATATGGTTTTTGTTGACCGTATTCAGTAGGAATTATATGTATGTAAATATTATAATAGCTCAAGTGCAAATAATTCTGTACAATGTTCCATGCTCTCAGTGTATGACTAATATTTGGGAAAATTTACGTAACCACATTGCTATCAATTATTTAAAACACTTACTTGGTATAGTTGCGTTATTTGATTTATATAAAATATATATACTATGGTAAAATATAATTCGACAAAAAATATGAGGAATTTGTTTTATATTATTTAATATGGCTGATTTCTAAAAGTGTATAGGCTGTTTCAAATTCGCGGGGAATTATTCGGCTCTGTCTTATTACAAAACACACATTACAGGTTTAAATTTATCAAAGTTGTTAAATTTTGGTCTAGATAATAATCTAACAGAAAATCTTGTATAGGTTCAACGCTAATTAAGTTACGTTAGAAAAATTAGAGTTCTATTTCTAAATTTTATTCGTATCATATATAATTTTGAAAATTGAAAAAAACAAAAAGCACTTTGTTTGAAAAGTGATTATGTTACTGTTTTAATACATGCAATGCATAATTGAGTTCTTCTGTTTAAGTCTTGAACAGCATGCGATATTTGCATAACACCTAGATCCAGAAATTGCTTAATTTATATTGGTCAAAATAACTGATCTTTACATAGTTCAACAAAAGTTTCACTATTTTATTTCCAATCAATTTCCCCAGAAAGATTTTGTTATGATAATTAGATTGTGTCGTATTGTGTTTAGTTGTACGCAACCGCATAGTTGCATAGCTCCTCCTTAGGTCTTGATTCTTTTTCCAAAGTTGGGTTAAACCAAAACCCCATTATCCTTGCATACTTGCATAGCTGTTAGTTCATGTAATGGTTTTAAACGTCTTAATCATGTTCATTGTCGATAGTGAATCGTTGTTAAAAACTTACATGTATCCGTTAAAATTACGCTTTTCAAAAATTTTGATTCTTATTATATACTAATACGAGTAACTCTCAAAATATAACAACAGCTGTATTTACATATCGTGACAAAGCCTACGTGATATTTATGTATATAAAACAAATATAATGGCGAAATATCTGTAATCTAGGAGTTGTAAGATAATACAAAAAAACTTTGACAATTTTTGAACTGAGCTTTTTACTTTTAAACAAAAAATGTTTGTTGTTACGTCAATACCTTACGTGTGTTACGTAACAGCGTTATATCGTTGAAATTAAAAGAAAACAAGCTATTTATTGAGGTAATAAACGATTTCTATTTGGAAAAATAAATTTGAAGATGTTTCCGAAACGTTGAAATATCAATTAAGCATTTCCAGTACATTTAGATCAAGAAATTACCTTAACACAGTCCTTTTTATTTTTCAAGGTTGTATAAGGTATAAGTAAACATTAAAAACCCATTTTCCCCGTGTAATTACGTATGTTTGAGCCTATTTGTGATTTTTTATTAGATTATTTATTGTTGACATCTAACTTTAACAACTTTGCCAAATTAAAATCTGTAGTGTATTTTTTATAACAGGTGAGACCTTTAGCCTGCCCAATAATTTTGAAATAGTCTGTACATGTTATATAAACAACCAAGTAAGTATTTTGGTATTAATAATTTTATTATCTATCTATCACTTTACGTCCATTATATATTCCTAAACAACGTTTTCTTCGACAAAGTAAGTAATCTGAACCTACGACAATTCTTAATAGAAAAGGTGTTTGTAACAATCTTCATTTGTTTTCTTATTGTATTTCATTAGCTTATTCTTATGTTTGGGAAAAAGCTTTAAACAATATTATGTTAAAATGCAAGTTTCTTGAGCAGATATTTAGGTATGAGTTTGCTGCAGAATTAGTACTCGTAACATCTTGTGAATTTTTCTATTTCGGCTTTTAAAAGCTTTTAAAGCTTTAAGAGAATGAGTGAAAAGTAGAACTTTCGCTCTTTTAACGTTGCGTTGGTTGCACTAACTATATAATAAAGTATGTTTATGTTGTAAAAAGATGGATGTGAAATCTTGGATCAAAGGCAAGAATTTGGATCGAAAACCCCAAACAATCTATTGATATCGTTAAAGAAAAAATATTTATACATGAAAGGGAGAAAATTATTGTGCACTGCATATTCGTGGTAATTTTGTATAATCAAAATAAATATCTTCTAGATTGATCATTCATATAATAAGTAGCTGTGATACTAAACTTTAATGCTTAGGATAATCATTCTTCAGTTGTTGGTGAAAAATTTTATATGAAGCAATTTTATCTTGGGATAGAAAAATAACGAAACAAATATAAATACGAAATCATTAGCATAATATTAAAATTGTAAACTATAGTGAACGAAAAAATGTTAATTCTATTTTTGAAAGTAATGTATTTCAAGAGATATTATTGGATTAGTACATTAAAGCTAAACAAGAATTAAGCATAACATGAAGAAAAATCTAAATTATATTTGTTTTAAAAGATTATTACAACAGACGCTTGAATAAAAATCATTTGTCAACAATTGTTGTTTTTTGACATGTTCATTGACCGACGTTAATACCTAAATAAATATTTGATATTTTGAGAATATTCATAATTGGACTTTATTGATTCATCTTTTGTATTAGTTTCGCTCATTAACGCTCAATCTCAGCTGATCAATAAAGTCCAATATTATAAATTAGTTCAAACACTTCAATTGTTTACAGAGAAAATTGGTGAATAGTTCAACACTTAACTTAAACTGAATACTTAAAAAATGAATCTAGGCTTTCCTAATAATCGTTTTGAAACAAATCGTGGGTATTATTATAATAATATTTCAAGCTGTATTTTCCATACTAAACATTCATATTATATTATACTGGCTGTTTAGTAATCGAATTCGAAATTAAATACCTTCGAATGCCTAAAACTCGTTTATTTCAAATGGAACACCTTCTTCTCTTTCGATTCCGTATAACATTCCCTATACCTAAAGTTTTTATATTTGGAGTTCTAAGTAATTTTGTACAGAAATCTAAAATTTAGCATAAAAAGCGTGGATCAAAGCACTGTAATATCATTTTGTTCTTATTTATTGAGATTGTTGCTGAACATTGTTTTTCTTTGTATTTTACGTATGAATAAACTAGTGATATAACATACATTAACCGACAACGATATACGCATACTATCTAATTAAATAAAAATGAATTAAATCTAGTAATCTTGTATGCTCTTAATAATAGTTGAAGTGAATTTAGTTATTTCTCAAATTCTGTAGCTGATTGCTGTAATCATCGTATTTACCTACTCTAATATTTTCTTAACTCCCAATATTTTATATTTTCATCAGTTATCCGTTTTTGTTTGTTGTTGTTTATATTATTGCCCGTTCGTGTTATTTCTAGTTATTCATTGTATTACTAATCTAAAATATGAATTTTTCGAATGAAGAATTAGTAGATATGGCATTTATCCTTGGGGAGAGCGCACGAAATTGTTTTCTAGCAAGAAGAATCTACCAGGAAATATATCCAAATCGCAGATATCCTCGACAATCAGCATTTGAATGGTTAAAAATCAGATTGGAAACGGATGGTTTTGTAGAATGTAAGGCACATCCTCAAATGAAGACCATTAATAAATGAAAAAATTAAATGAAGGTGATGTTGGCAGTAGTAGAAATTCCCTCAGGTTAGTTTAAGAAAACTGTCTAGTGATTTAAACATTAGCACGAGGTCTGTGTATTAAAAAAAGGACCAATTCCACCCTTACAAAGTACAATTGCATTAGGAATTGTTACCTCTATATTATAATAAATAAATAACAAAGCCACAATCGGTCGACCGATTGTGGCTAATCGGTCGATCCCAAGAAGATGCCACACCTTGTATATTATAAAAATAAATTAAATAACAAAATAAACGCACAAAAATACAAAATCTACTAACTTTTTAGTAGTAAAAAGTGTGTGTGAAAAAAATCTTCAAACCTTAGAAGGTTTAAGCGTCTAGCATGGTTAACACGTTGACGAACCGTGACCTTCTAGAATACCCTATCCACTTTTTGCTGACGAAGAAGCCACCTACATCAGTGACGAAACGCCGAGTTAGTAGACTTTGTATTTTTGTACATTTGTTTTACTTTATTTTATTGTTTAGTTTATTTTGTGTTGTACTTGTAAGCTTAGTGTTGATTAGAAGTACAAGGCCAATCTTTTTTGAACAAATTTTGAATAAATAGGTAAGTAAATATATTATTTCATATAACATTTTAGATCCCATCTTTGCAATTGCCGCTTCAGTTGCGTACAATAATTCTTGCCTTTAAAATTAATATAGTTTCAATAAATCATTGTGTTGGTAAAAATATACATATACAAACATCATCTAAGGATATCAATTTTAATCCTATCTGCTTGTTTTGAATTTAAAATTTCTTTTTTTGTGTCAGGTAACCTATAAACAAGTACTTGTCAAAAGTATCCTTTAAACAACCACAATTGATTAT
Source organism: Holotrichia oblita (assembly GCA_023690525.1). Classification (NCBI taxonomy): domain Eukaryota; kingdom Metazoa; phylum Arthropoda; class Insecta; order Coleoptera; family Scarabaeidae; genus Holotrichia; species Holotrichia oblita. Next base: position 59,828,380 of record CM043017.1, read on the forward strand.
TGAATCTTAAAATGTGTTGAATTTTAACTTTATTTTGCTACTTCTTTCATTGTTTCTGCAAAACATTGCTATCCATTGATAAATGTAAGGATAAATTATAGTAAAGCAAACATGAATGAATAAAATAAACATCGTCATTTGTATTCTGACGAAATGAATAGGACAGTTGGAATGCTGAAAATTTGAGTAAAATAAATGGACGTAGCCGACCAGCTAGGTACTACAAACGTAATTAGCCTACTATGGCGACACTACAAAGATACAGGTAGCTCCAGAGAACAACATCGACATTCACAACCAAACGGTCAGACGTCATTTAAGAAAAGCTAACACTCCAGACACCCTCTTAGAATTTAACCATTAATCTGGGAAAATCGGGGACATCAAGTAGGTAAACTATCGTCGGGAACTCTTACACTGGACTCGAGATCAATCGTCGACTATCTATACTTTTTTGTGATGTGTTACGACTCGGAAGACCTGACAGTCGCAGATCAAGAGTCTGGCGTCAGCCTAGTAACGCAGCAAGACAGCATACCTAAGACAGAGCTGTGCCAGTTATATGTAAAAAATAATTGCGTTACATTTAAAGTTGCTGTTTGCACAGTTGTTTCTACATAATATCATTAGAGAACACTAGCTAGCGAGTATGTAACTACAACTACTTACTTTACGCACAGCTCTGACCTAAGAAATCTACAGCTACCGAGCCGGAAGTGTAATGATATGGACCGGAATTATGCTGGAAAGGAAGACTGATGTTGTTTATCTAGATCAATTCTTAAATGCTAAGCAGTATAATCAGAATAACTTGAATCTATTGTTCAGTTATTTGCAGAGGCGTTGGGCCGAAATTTAACGCTTATGACAATGCACGACCACACGTGGCAGTAGATGTTACCGATTGGTTCAACGAAACAATCTCATTGAGTATACATGATCGGGTCGGCGTTCACCCTATAGCGTCGACCCTTAAAACTCTGCGGCTGCACTACCCCATCCCTGGTTTCATAGTTCCAGGGTAACGGGCGCGGCGGGAGTAGACTTCGTATATAGGGGAGGATTCTTGGGCGTAAGCATGGGCATACGCCCCGGCAGTCCGGCCGCTAACCGTCGGAATATACGGTGGGTAAGTGAGGCACCCTACGGCGCTTACCTAGAGAACTCTGCAGCTGCACTACCCCATCCTTGGTGGCCACACTCAGGGAAACGGGCGTGGCGAGAGAATTTGGCGAAGATAGTAGGGGAGGATAAAAGTCGGTTCGCCGAGGAGTAGTCCGACCGCTGGTTGTCTGGTTGGGGAAACCTTTGGTTTCATCCTAAAACAAGTCAGTGACTCTGGGACCCTACGGTTTCACTGTAGCTGCCGCGGATACTTGATCGCCGGAGGGGCGAAAGGGTTGGCGCGGTTGGCATTTTGGGGTAGGGCTTTTGCCCGGCCGTCCCCGTAGTTCAGGCTTAATTCACGGGCGGGCTGGTTGTACCTCACGGCCAGATTCCGTTTCCCACGCTTGGCCGATAGTAGCCATCCACAAGGAGGCCTAGGCCCCGTGGGGTTAGATGTGAGGTAGGAGTTCGCTAAAGCGTCTCCAACGGTGACCCGTCCAACGTTGACAAGAAAACTTGTCTATCATGGGTAGCACGGGAGAGAGGAGCCCACCGGTTCGCCGGGCCTCTCTGAGAGGTGTCGGTCTCGTGCGGGCAACTGGTTTCGTGCCTCTTTGTCCTGAGGAGTGTGTGCACTTTCCCTGTTTTTGCCGCATACCTAACGGTCGGTCGGCAGCTGGTGCTCCTTTGGGGTCGAGCAACCACTTTCGTGAGTATACATGAAAACAGATGGAAAAACTGCTTTCAGAACAGTGAAATCTTCTTCCACAAAAAAAGTCGGACAATCTTATTCTGTCAATGACAAGAAGACGTGTTGTAGATCTATTTTTTTAGAATTTCTGTAAATACTTACTAAAGTTCTTTAAAATATTGTCTTAAGGTAATTGTACTTCTTTTTTATATTATATTTAACTTTCAAGACAGGAAAATGTGTTAGAAGATGTAAAAAATTATTGATTGACTTTTAGTTTGTCAAATTCGAGTTTTAATATCAGGCATGTCCAGATAAAGCTGCAGAACAATTTAGTTATTATATTAATTAATAATAGTAATAATAATGATAATATATATTACCCAAGAGATTTATAAATCTAATAACAGGACAAGTAAATACAAAAATAAAAAATAATATGGAAAAACTAAATAACTATCACCGAAAACTAAAAAAAAATAAAGTTATACTTAAAAAAGAGAAACAAAAATAGCTTTAGGCTTATTTAAATGACAGATATTACAAGATATTATTGTTTATGTATAATAAAAAAATCGAAAATAAAGATAAACTAAGGTGCGCTTAAACGAGGCGAAATAGATATAAAATTAAATTAAAAGTTAAAATTAGTGACATGCACTTAGTATTTCTGGCAATGAGGAAACATTAATATCTATTGAATTGTCGGATATTTGATTATAATAATGACAGATCCTGTAAATAGATGACTTCAGCAGTATGTTAGTTCTCGGGGTAGGGCAATAGAATATTGAGTGCGCACGCGTGGGGATCTGTGGGACAAGGAAGGAGATGTGAGCCAGCAATTCAGGAGAGTCTACGTTAGAGTCATAGAGAAAAGAAATAAGAGTTTCAACTTGTATTACCCAATTCAAAGCACGATGATAGCGCACCATTTGTAGCTTTATGAACTAATGCAACTTTTGCGCATGCGTATCCGGTTACCCGTTACATTTACCGCCATTTACCACTGTCAGCTGTTGTATAGATTGCAGGTATTATGTGTGAGAATCTTTTGGTAAGACTTTGCTTTAATTTTTATTATGCTTAAATCAAGTTTATCGTGCTGGATTCTGTTCTGTGCGAGTATTCGTTGTAGACTAGTGGATAAAAATGTGGTTCACAAAATATGCTCTTTATATTTAATGCAAACACTTCAAGAGGAAGGAGATGGGCAAATGTATTGAAAATGCATTTTCGGAATTGTCTGACACAATTCGAAAAGGGTACATATGCATGCATATAAGTACATTGAAACATACTCTGATAAAATTTGCAGAACCAGATATATTCAACAATAACGTAACAGCTGCTGTGAATATTAACTCTACAATTACTGAAGATACTTGTAATGAAAAGAAAAAACCACTAAGAGAAAGCCACTTACTGGAAATAGCGTCATCAAGCTTGGAACATAATAAACGTAACTGTTTCACACATAAAAAACAAAATAGTGCACTGTGTGAATGTGGACTAAAGTATGTGAAAAGCTTATCTCAAAAGAGCCGACCACTTCATAATTTATCACGAAAGCAACAAACAACAATTTTTAGATTAAAGAAAATCATTACTAAAGCGAAACATAAATAGAAAGCTGCATTACGAGTAACATCTACCAAATTATTTAAACAGCGAGAAGTTAGTTTAAGTAATCCTGGAGTAGAATTAATTCAATCGCAATTTGCTAATATGCAAAGAAAGGAAAAAGGACAGTGATGACGTTTAAAATATTTGCTCTTGCAGATCCCAAATCCTGCAGATTTTTACATTACATTTTAAGTGCAATTCCTTTAGATACAAGTATTAATAATGAATCATTTAAGAATTTAGAAAACATTACAAAGAAACTGATCCTCTAGGTAGATATAGTTGCTAGATGAATATCTTGCAATAATATAATGAACAGATTACGTGCAGATTACTAATAATTTTCTATCTTTTTTTTTTTCATGTCAACGTTAACTGGCCTGTCGACTGCATTGATTACCGAGGAACACATCTTCATGGTGATATTTTTAATTGTTATAGAATATATTATTTGTTAATATCTTTATAAGAGTTTATTTTCTGTTTGTGTATTATTGTTGTTACAAGAATCTACTTTTCGTTAATTTAGTTTGCATTTTATTTATTGTTTATACTTTGTACAAATTTAATATCTAATGTCTTTATTGTTTTTATGAGAATTTTATATAATGTTATATGTTTAATTTTATTTATTAACTGTTTTCAAAAATAAAACTTACTATGTATATATAATAATTTTTTCTCTTTATTTTTAAAATAGTTGAGTTCCATGAAGTAGTGTTTTGTGAAAGTAGATGAAAATGTGTAATTGATTATTAAGTTGATAAATATGTCACTCAAATGATCAATTACTGCATTTTTATCTTTGTTTAAAAATAATATTCAATTTTAATTCAGAAAGTATGGTATTGAAATATTCAAATATGGCGCTATTGAAAATTAGTACCATAAGCTACTAATGGTGCGCTGTAATTCTGCTTCGAATTTTAATACATTAAGTTGGTACTCTTTTTACTGTTAATTTCTCTATGGTTAGAGTGGAGTAGATGGTAGAGTACTTTCATGTCCATCTTCTTTCGTCGAATTTCTAAAGATTCAAATTTGAATTCATGCAGCAATACTTCATGGTCTAAAGCTTCATTTACATAGAGGGTAGTGGGAATTGTAGTGTAAGAGTAGTGGAAGGTGTATTGTAGTGCGGAAATGCATTTACATAAGAAAAGTAGTGGCGATGCGCCTGCTTTGTTGCGCATGCGTAACGACGATAGTTGGTAATGGATGTATAGTCAAATGTAAACACAACAAAACAGCTGTTATCGGTAGATTGTTCTGCGCAGACGCAACGGTATAAGTATCTGTAGTGTAGTGGGAATGTTTGGAGTTTGCGAACTTTGGCACTACTTCTCCACTACCGTTACTATCGCACTGTTTATGTAAATGCTCTCGTTTAAATACATGAGAACTAACTTCGGCACTCCACTACTCTTACACTACAATTCCCACTACCCTCTATGTAAATGAAGCTTAATCCCTAAGGCGGATATAGGTATGCCATATCGCCTAAAGTATAGATATTTTAGAAATTTCCTTTGTATTCTCTCAAGCATATCTATGTAAACGTTGCAACTGACGCATACTCCAGTTTCGATCGTATATACGCATAATATCTGTGGGTGTCTCAGCTGTTGCGTTACAGGCATTATCTACTTTTCCTGTATAGTTATCAAAAAAACTTTTAAAATAAAAGTTACTTGATATAATGATATGTCGAAAATGACAAACAGAGATTTTATTTTCTCGTGATTTTGAAGGATATTTCAAGGTCAACTTTGTTTTTTTTTTTAATGGATATACACTACTGTGCAAAAGAAACCAGCACCTTACATAATTCATGATATTTTACTAACAACACATATTTATTCAAAGTGTGAAATATAACTTCGTGCGGAATATGAAATACATCTAATCCGAAGAATAAATATGAGTTATCGTAAGAAATTTACTCGTAAGTTCTAGGAAATTCTTAATTGCAAGGGAATGTAATATTTTATGGTCCGCCTGAGGCGATTTCCAGGAGGGATAATCCGTAGAAATTTTATTGTAGACAAAAGTATTTTAATAAAATTGATATTTTACACATTCAGTTCATAGTTTGTCATCATACGATAAGGTTTGGTATATTTTAAAAATACATTTGCATTTTTGTTTGTGTAAGTCTCTGTTCCGGTTCGTTCCGTTCAATTTATTGAAAGTGTGCGGTATCTAATCGTGAAAGACATTAAAAAAGTCACAAGATGCCACGAATATCTCTTGTGAACAGACATAAAATTATTGTGTTACATGAAGAAGGTTTGAATCAAGCCCAAATTGCGAAGCGTGTTAAGTGCTCACGGTACAGCGTACAAAGTATAATTAAAAACTCCAACGAAACTGGTGAAGTAGGCGATAAACCGAAGTCAGGACGGCCTAAAAAGCTTAGTAGAACCGACGAACGTTTTTTAAAAATGACATCCTTACGAAATCGTAAGAAAGTAAGCAGACAATTAGCACAGGACCTGGCAGAAATGACGGGCACATCGGTGCATGCTTCAACTGTGAGAAGATCGTTGAAGAGATCCGGTTTACGAGGATGTGTGGCAATAAAGAAACCTTTACTGAGAAAAGGTAATAAAGCAAAAAGATTAAAATATGCTTTAGATCATAAATCCTGGGGAGACAATGAGTGGCGTCAGGTCTTATGGACAGACGAATCTAAGTTTCAGCTGTTTGGCACCAATAGACGTCAATATGTAAGACGAAGGCCAGGAGAATCTCTTTGGAGCCATGTCTGCAGGCTACTGTAAAACATGGGGGTGGAAACGTATTGGTTTGGGGGTGTATTTCTGCAAATGGCGTTGGCGATATCATAAAAATAGATGGTAGATTAACTGCAGAAACATACCAAAAAATATTACACGACCATGCCATCCCTTCAGGACTACGCCTTATAGGGGAAAGTTTTATATTACAACAAGACAATGATCCCAAACATGCTTCCAAATTAGTTAAAAATTACTTGGCCCAACAACAAAGTAATGGGATATTAAGAACAATGGTTTGGCCACCACAAAGCCCGGACCTTAACATAATAGAGCATGTTTGGGATTATCTAGATCAAAAGAGGTATGACAGATCACCCAACAATGTAAAGGAGCTGTGGACAGTCTTACAAGACGAATGGACCAAAATCCCCAATGAATTTATTCAGAAACTACATGATAGTGTACAGAATAGAATCAAGGACGTCATTACATTTAAAGGTGGTCACACGAAATACTAATATTCGCAGTTGTAACATTAAAGATACTCATGTATTGTTATAAATGTATAAAGTAGCAATCGTACTAGATACATAATAAAATTTTTATTGTCCTTACAGGTCATTTATTTATAGTACCTTGCATTGTAGTAGAATATTTATAAGTGCTGGTTTCTTTTGCACAGTAGTGTATGTATTTTTAATGTTGCCTTTTATTTATCAAAAACTAGTAAATATCTTTTATTTGCCACATTTTTTATTTTGCCTTGTCAGTTTTGACACAATTCAGATAAACTTGTCAAAAGCAATTTTTATTAACTTAACACGTTGACTGCCAGAGTGGTCCCAGGGATCGCTGCTCGGTTTTCCTCCTACGCCAAGATTGTTTTTTTCTTTTTCATTTTGTATAAAACTTGTTAATATTATGAATTTTGTGTAAAAAGTATTTTCAGTTAAATTATCACATGTTTACAAAAGCGGTACAATTCGTATTCCACGCCGAAGCGGTACTTAGAACCACTTACTTTGGCAAACCAAGTTGATTTTTCATCTTCCCTAACGCCAGAGTGGTCCCTAAAGCACAGGAATCACATTAGAATGCGGTCTCCTGGTGTATGGAGGTTTACTGGATCGAAGCCATGCGGTCCCTGGGACCGTCTTGGTACCCTGGTAGAGGACAAAAAGTTTTCACTTTTGCGCCTGGCAGTCAACGTGTTAAAGGAATACGATAATATTATAGTATAATTTAATAAATGTTCAAATTGGGCTCCATCAGCGTGGACACAAGCTTCCAAACGACGTCTTAATCCTCTGTTGCAAGATGAAAGTGTGATTTCCTGAGTTATGAGCTTGCATCCCATGTGAATTCGATTTTTCAGATCGTCAAGATCTGCCGACCGAACTTGATATACAAATTCCTTTAAATAACCCCACATGAAAAAATCAACAGGCGACAAATCCGGGGAAAAAGCAAGCCAAGGGATAGAACCTCTATTTCCAATCCACCCATTGTTGTGATTGTGTAAAAATCTACAGGGTGTTCCATTAAAAATAATGAAGTAGATTGCGACTTCCGGTATAACCGGAAGCCCTAGAAATGTAATAATATTTTCATTGAAGAGAACATAATCGACTATATATAATTCTAAATTTTCAAGTTTATATTTTGACCAGAACGCCATAAACTTCTAATGAACGGTCTCGCTGAAACAGTCTGTATATGCGCGGCTTTCTAAGTGTGCAATGTCCTGTTAGACAAACTGACAAATTATAGAGGGTATTTTGAAGTTACTAACTTTAAATGTGATTAGAAAGAGTATTATACTTGTTACTGTTGTAAGTGTACCATTTAGTATAAGTAAGTAAAGTAGTATAAGTTCATTAAAAATGCACGCATAGCAAACGTACATAAATAACAACAATGCAAACTACTTATTCATGTTGTATAAATAACGCTATATATACAGTTTAATGTACTTGTGATTAAATATCAATTGCCAAAAACAATTTCAGCAACTGCCAAACGTATAATCATGATAAGGCATGGAAAAATGTGATATTTTCTTTAAGAATACATATAAAACTGTTAAATTTATATTTTTTTTTTATATTTTGATTTTACATTTAACTACATATCTAGAAATTATAATTGTGATATGATGATTCGGAATTCCTAAGTACTTAATAATTTTAACCACGTTTTCCTATCGAACAAATATTCTATAAATTTCCATCACGTGCCTACTCAAAAAACAATTCACGAGATATCGCTAGCGCATCATGTCACCGAAATTTGGCTCCACTTTCCGATCATAAGACTTCACCTACTATTTATTGACAGTAATTTTATGCGTTTAGAATGTCTTATAGACGTAATACATTAGTTTTCGGGACATGTTACCGAATTTTAAATCTACTTAACAATTTAACGTATCAAATAAAAAGACATTTTACGCTTTCCCAAAGCCTTTTTAATTATCTTAATCGACTAATAGCATTTTCATAAAAAAATATTAACTTTGTCTACGATTCAGAAATCTAATGAAAGTTATACACGGTTGTATATATTACCTACCATTAGAGCTGCAAAATACGGACATTTTTTACATCAAATATCGTTATCAATTGAGGTATCGGTACTTACCGATATATCGATTCTGTGCACGGTATTGCTTCTGAGTATCGGAGTCGGTTAAATATGGACAGGTATCGATACTTTCTTGTCGAGTTTTTGGTATCAATACCCTAGCATCGGATCTTTAGTATCAATACTCTAGGTGTGGGTGCTTTGTTATCGATACCCTAGTATTAGTTTTTTCGTATAGATGTCCAGCTATCGATACTTTGCGCAGCCTTAATTACCACAAATAAATACTTTGACATGTATGTTGAATTTCTGTAATAAATATTTGAAAAATAATCAAAAGTTCCAGTATACAGATATTTCTAGTGTTAAAACTTATTTTATTTGGGTGAAAAATTAGATTGCAATTGATATATGGTGAACGTGGTTCTCATAATAATAATTTTTATAATGAAATTCTATCGATAGCATTATGTGCGAAAGCGCCACATTGGCTGTTAATAATAGGAGATTATAGGAGATTTACTTTAAAATATTTATAAAAACAGATAGAAAATATCAGTGCATTTTATTACCACATCTCAAATGTGCTCAAAATTCCGGTAAGTTTTTTCAAACAAGTACCTAACTTTATTAAATATATAAAAAGCATCAAATGTAAATAAAATGATTTCTAAATTCATATATACCAAATACTTATGTGTATTTTATTAAATTAGTAACAGTGTAAATCCCTAACGTATTTTCAAGACTTAGGTACCTTTGTACTTAACACAATGTACAATGTAAAATTAGTGTTCAACTCAATTGATAGATATTCGGTAATTTTTATTTTTGACATATTACATTAAAATAATTAGGTATATGGAATGGGAAAACTAATTTTTTTGACCACATAAAATGTCCAATTTTTATTTTAAAATGTATAGTAATTTATTTTAGAACACAAACAAAAAACAATAACTACCTATCGAGACACTTTAAACGTAACACGTAATTTATTACTCCCCTTATATTATAAATACGAAAACGTTAGCTCAACGTTTAATAATTTGCTTTATTAAAACTGTGTTTCTGCATGCAGAAAGTAGTTTACCTTGTAGCATTTTTCCTTGGTTAGTTCCTATTAGTGGCGCTCCTTACACAGAAGTTATAATTTTATGAAAAATCACAAATCAAACTTTAAATTAAACGAAAGCAAGCTTGATTTATAATTAGTTAATTCATTGTTATAGGATTATGTATCAAAAACGAAGAAAATAATCTTCTTTACACCAATATGTGTGATTGATTATTAATCCAAGATTTAAGGAAATAGAGTACAATTTATTATTATGTTACATAGTGTTTATAAAAATCATCGTATAGTAGCCTATATTGCAAATTAATCATACATAATTAGATTTCTTTTTTACATTTTTTTAAATAACTGATTGTGAGTTAAGTTCAGTTAGGCACACTAACCGCTGTATTGAATCTACTTTTTCTCAAATAAAGATTCCTCGCATCTAGCTGAATGAATGTACATACTTCTAAATATGCATATTTTTTTCTAATTTTGGTGAATTTTACGTTTATTTAGTAATACAAACAAGTAAAAAACGTAACGGATTAACAAAAAAAAGAGAAAGATCTGATCAAGACATAATAAATAATTTCCCAAACATTATAAATAATTTCCCAATAAATAATTTTCCCTATGTACTTCGGAGCTACGAAAACTGTGTTACAAGGTGCAGCTATAATGCCGCTTATTAACACATATCCAGAAGCCCTGTCCGATTTATGGCAATTTGCTGATATTCAGAAACTCCTTGGATTTATCAGAAATTATTTCGAAGCTAAATAGTTGCCTATTTACTGACGTCAAAAACTGTATTCGAACCACAGAAACTGCGTCGGATAGGTATAGAAACTACTTGGAAGCTACTAATACATACTAATACTACACAAATAGAATTAATATCCTGACGGACAGACAAAACATACCGAAAAGAAAGAGTTTGTTTGTAAATATGTGTAAATATTGTCTGTACATACAGGGTGATTGGTGAGAATGGCCTATTAAAAGTATTATACAAACGGAACGGAATTTTGAAACGAAATTTTATGGCTAGATATGGTTGAATATGAACTATCACGTGAAAATATTCTTGAATAAATATCACTTTCGGTTAACCGAGCATCAACTTAGATTTTTTAAATAGCATGCTATAAAATAAATTACAGATTCGGCTTCTACGACGAATTTTACACATATTTTGTGTACTATACCCTATACCTAAATACCATTCCTTCTGCGTTATTCGCAATTAAAGAAAAAAAGTGACAGATACCGACCTTAGTTTATAGTGATATTACGTCACGTACGAGTAAGGAGACGAATGAAATTTTGCATACGCGCAGCTGATATTGTGTAGTTACACAACATTTGAAGTTCTTCTCTGTAACATTATACAGACTGTTTAAAAACTTAGTTGCTTATAAATAAGTTCAATTCGCAAAAAGTTGATTTTTTTAATGGAAATGTATACCTTTCCAAGGTATATATTTTCTTAGATATTCTCATTCTATAAAAGATTCTCTTTTAATCCGTATTAGGTGTTCCTATACCTAAAATGGAAGGTGAATACGTTATAACTACTTAATTAGCCTCCGTATCTAAAATGCTCAGATACGTCAATATGTATACAATAATAAATACAATAATTTCTTCTTGTTGTAAAATACATTTTCATATTGGGTACGATAGATATTATACAGTGCAGGTCTATTTCTCTCGGTGTATGCGAGAACGATTAGCAGAAATGTCAAAATAAATAGTAAGTAAGTATGAAAAACAAACAAGCTAAGCACCCTTGCTTCCGTAAATTGACGTATCTGAGCATGTTAGGTATAGAGGGTAATTAAATCGTTTATAACTTATTCACGTTCCATTTTAGGTATAGGGACACCTGATACGGATTAAAAGAGAATCTTTATAGAATCAGAATATCTAAGAAAATATATACCTTTCTATTTAAAAAAATCTACTTTCCGCGGATTGAACCTATTTATAAGCAACTAAGTTTTTAAACATCCTGTATAATGTTACAGAGAAGAACTTCAAATGTTATGTAACTGCACAATATCAGTTGCGCGTATGCAAAATTTCATTCTCTTTTACTCCTACGTGACGTAATATCACTATAAAGTAAGATCGGTATCTGTCAGTTTTTTTCTTTAATTGCGAATAACTCAGAAAGAATGGTATTTAGGTTTAGAGTATGGTACAAAAAATAGGTGTAAAATTTGTCTGTAATTTATTTTATAGCATGCTATTTAAAAAATCGAAGTTGATGCCCGGTTGACTGGAAGTGATATTCATTCAAGAATATTTTCATGTGATAGTTCATATTCAACCATACCCAACTAAACAAATTTTTGTTTTAAAATTCCGTTCCGTTTGTATAATACTTTTAATAAGCCATTCTCACCAATCACCCTGTATATGTACACTCTGTTTTTAAGGTAATGTCTCCTCCTGCTGATGGATTCATATCAATATCACTTTCCACTTAGCGTATTGTGTTCATCGGAGATCTTCAGTTAAGAAAGAGGCCACAGGAGATATGATACAGATCGAACGTGTATATAACGTGTATAATTAAAGACACATCGAAAAAAATCATAATTAGAGTAGGCTATGTGAATGGATTGTTACTTTAGCCAGTTCCACATAGTGACATTTATTTCTTGACATTTAATTTGAGGTTGTAAACTTTGGTTACAATAAAATGCCAAATAATTGCAAATAATACATGTCATTATGTGGTAGTGGCTAAAGCAACGATCAAAAACATTTACATAGCCTACACCAATTATGATTTTTTTTGATGGCACGTTATAATTTTAAATCTCGATATGCGTATTTACCTGCTAGCGGCAGAATACAGGATTGTATTAAACCCTACTTTTACACCGTAAAATGGTCAGGTTTCCTACATTATTTCAGAGGCGTATTCTTTTAGTTATTGTTTTATTAGACACAATTTTTAATGTATATTATAACAACATACTTATTTGAATATTAAATTAATACTCATTTTATTGAGAAATACACCATTATTGATGAACAAATCTCACAAGAAATCTCTCGCAACGAGGATCTTTTTTATAGTACAAACAAATAACTGTTATACTGTTAATACAAAAATTGTTAGCGTAAATGAAATCAAAATAAATTTCAACGTAAAATTAAATGAAATTCTTGCAAATAAAAATAAATTCTGAACAAAATTGAATAATATAGAATACACAACAATACAGATACAATAAGAAAATTTTACCAAATGAAAATAGATTCTCAACAAAAATGAATAATACAAATATAGCAATATATAGAGTTCACGATATTTTTGCCCACGAAGATTTTCCCATAATAATAAAATATTGCATTTTGTAATTAGAAATATATTCTACCGCTAGCAGGTAAATACACGAGATTAATATATGGTATATATACCTAATAATTATACACGTTAGATATAATACACGTTCGACTGTATTGTATCCTCTGTGGTCTCTTTCCTAGCCGAAGATGTCCGATGAACACAATACGCTAAGTGGAAAGTGTTGTTGATAGGAATCCATCAGCAGGTAAAGATATTACTTTAAAAACAGAGTGTACATACATATGTACAGAATCCAAGAACATTATCTGGGTTGTAATAATTCATTCTGGTATATTTCAGCAATTATAGTTGGGTTAATAATTTTTTTTTTTTTTAATATGTGGTGGGTGCTTAGTTGCAGTGACTCCGTAAACTGTATCGCTTGTCTGGCTATCACTGCAACTCTCGCGGTGTAGTTTTTGTGTGTGTATGTTGTGTTCAATGGCTTTGTGACAGCATCATATCGCCTTTTATGATGCCGCGCTGTTAATTAATCACTTTGCTCCCAACAGCGAATGGCAAGTCGATCCGGGATTAAACTCTCTGAAAAAATGTCACCGTCCCTCCAGAGAATTGAACCCCGGCACCTATCGTCCTCTCACAACAATAGTCAGCCGCCTAACCACTGCGGCCATCGACCCGATAATAATAATAATAATAATATGCGTTTATTGTCCAACAGGTGGCCCCAATTACAGGACAAATAAAATACAAAGTGAATACATATTTAAAAAAACAAAAATACAATACTAAAAATAGTATAATTGTTAAATTTTAAGAAAAAATCAAATATTTAATTCTCCGATAAAGATAGCACTGTAGATCTTCTTCGCATTCTTTGTCATGTGGTACACTGGTGATCTCAATAAAAGATTTGTCTTCAGTGTTGGTAAATTAAACGTAGATGCGTTTCAAGAAGCCATACGAGGAACATTAAACGACACACTCCATCCATTTTCAAAGAAAAACTTAAGGAAACGGCGTTGAACACATTCTAGTGGCCGTTGTTGTGAAGCATAAAATGGAAACCAAATAATGGAGGCGTATTCCAACTTGGTTAAAAGAAATGCAAAGTACAGAGATCTGAGAAGTGAGATATTATTAAAATATTTAGGGAATCTCATGAGGAAGCCTAGCATTTGTGAAGCAGAGGAGCAAATTTTTTCAATGTATAGATTAAATGACAGTGTTGGGTCAAAGACACCCAGATCTTTAATATTAGTAATTTTAGCGAGTGAGTGACCATAAGGTTGATAAGTAGAATAATGAGGATTTGTTTTCCGAGTAAATGATAAAAAGTGACACTTATCAGTATTTAGTAGTAAATTATTAGTTTTCGACCAGTTAACTATTACATTATCATCATCCCGACTGGGAATATTGGAAAATATTTTAACGTCGTCGGTATATGTAAGAACAGAGCAAGATAGTGAAGTCAATAGGTCATTTATGAATAGAATAACTAACAAATGATCCAGATTAGATCCTTGAGGAATACTACTACTTCTAGTGGTATTCCTCACTCAATTTACGTCTTCACGTAAATTGCAATGAGGTAAAACCGCTACAGAAGATGTAATTCAATCTATATGTTAAATGAGATTTTATTATCTTACACAGATCAGGTGAAAAACCGAAAAGATCAAGTTTGTAGAGAAGTAGTCGTATCAACCGTAACCGTATCAAACACACGAGAAAAATCGGTGTAAATTGCATCTACCTGCCCTTGAGTATTTAAAGTTTCACTAACAAATTGTGTAAAACTGGCTAAATTTGTGATTGTTGAGCGATCGGCAACGAAGCCATGTTGACAAAGCGAGATAAATGACATAATATTGGTATGTATCGTAGATATATATATATATATATATATATGTATACCGTAGTAACCATAGTATATGAAATTACCTACATATAAGAAAAGCCTAGTAAAATATTTTTATGTTATAAATATATTATGTTATAAATATGTTACAAACATATTACCAATAGAATAGCCGATTCGTCCTTTTTGTGAAAAAGGTACAAAAGTAAGCTATTATTGTTGTTCGAAAACATAGCACGAGAATTATGATGTTTGAGAAGTAAAATGTAATCAATATATAATGATTGTTTATTGTTTGTGTGTGGAGAAAGATTACTTATAAAGTATTTAATTGTAACATAGTTATACATGTCTTGGGAATTTTATAAAATTTTATGAAATAATTATATTTTTCTAGGCCTACATGAAAATACGCTTTTGAGAATTGGAATTATTGCAAAATAAACCACACACTTACTACCTATTAATACATAACAAATGCTATATCGGTCAACCTAAACAATATTGAAGGAAACGACTTTGTAATCATCAATACACTGCTCCACATAACAACCGCTAAAACTGCTTTGTCTAAGCACTCTAAAGTTAGACGACATAATTTTTATTTCGCAAATAAGATTAAAAAAAAATAAAATAATATGTATGATAACAGTGCTCAATACATTTACTATATCTTGATACAAGAGTCATCGAGTTTTAGTTTAATTCGATCAACTATATTTATTAGTATTTGTCTGATAATATTTTGCAATTCTTCTGAATTTACATACTTACGCCAATCCATAAGATCCATTCCAGATTTATAAAGAAAATCCAATAGGGATATGAAGATCGTATTGGTTATTTACTTGATCTACTATTGTCTACTCACCAATTTGTGCCAATATTTCCATCGCTCTTGCAGAATCATATGCTTAATGAGTCAATTTCTTGAAAATAAAACTGCTGCTCTTTTACTAAATGTAAATCGTCCAACACTTCGTTAAAATCTTACAGAAAATTTCTAGATGTCAGTTTCATGTTAAAAACCAGCATAAAAATATGATTCAACAATACGGTCGCTGCACTGAGAAAATAATGACTGAAAGGATATTGTAGATTATCCATTTACCCATGGTTTTAGTTAAATAAATACACTGTATACATATATAAAGGGATTTATAGATTTGGAAGATCAAGACGGCATATTATTACAAGTTGATAAAAATTTTTGAATAAACCAGGAGCATAGAAACCGGTATATCGATGACATTAGTTATTTAGTTAGTAGGGTATCTTCAGTGACTCAGAGTAAAGGATTTAATACTCAGAGTAAATAAGTTTTCAAGACTTTGTCACAACATAATCTCGTCGTAAATAATGTTGCGTTGTTAATCATGTTCCAAAAACGTGTCTTAGTTGAATCATGATAGCGATCCAGCGAGACGTGCCACAAGCGCTACTGACAAGATTCAAAACCGGCACCATAAGTACTGTACTACCTATGATCAGCCGCTCTTACCACTGCAGCTATCGAACTGATTAAATAATTGTTGTATGCGGAATGGTGAATAAGAATACCTACAAGAGTATTTTGTATGCTTGAATAAGAAATAAGAAATGAGTGAAGTAATAATACTTCCAATCCGCATTTTTTGCATTTCGCAAATATTGCAGATAAAACTATCATTTTGGGACATTCGGCATATGGGACCAAATGAAACAAAATGCTAAAAGTAAATGTCTATTTTCAAACTGTTAGACTTGCATAGTGCTGTGCAATATACTGGCGTACACGTCTTATTGCTGATTTTGATATTATTTTATCAGAATGAGAATGACTTATTTTTCTTCCGTATTTTAAAGATGAAATAATATATTGATAATAGTAATCAACATTATTAATTCTGAGTATTTTTCGTAATATGGCAAATTAATGTGTCCCCTATTATTTAACCCGAAAGCATGGAAACCAAAAATATGATTTAAAAAATCATATACTAAATGTATACCAGTTTATTGCACAGAACTGTACGTACATATATGTATATACGTGAACAGATTTATACACTCCCTGTGGTTTATGTAATCTGTTTCTATTTGTTTCTTTGAAATTATAGAATAAAATATTTATAAAACATCATCGAAAAACAAAAGTCGTTAATAATTTGTACGTTTCAAGTACAAAAATGAATCTGAATTATTTTGTAAAATGTAATCATTACACCGCATTTACTTGGTTTTATTCGATTTGATAAGTTATAATATACATTTTAGTACTATACATATATGTATAGTTATATATTATAGGTATATGGAAGGTGTTTTTTCGTTTCAAAAATCAAAAGAAATTTTATTTTGAAGTATATGTATAAGCGCAAACAATTTTTCAAAGTTGACTTTTTGATTTTAAAAGATTTTTAGACTTCAAAGGTAGATCAGAATCGCAAACTACTACAAGAAAAATATTTCAACACAAATATTTTTCTGTCATAACTTCACGATGCAAGTTCTGTACAGCAATACGTTATTAACAAGTCCTACTGTATTTTAGATCTAAAGCCTTGTAGTGATATCATTAAAATTGTCACAGTAAAATTGAACTACCATTTCTTTATATCTTAATTCCAAGAAAAAACAAAAGATGTAACAAAAAAGAACTAAATTTTGATTTTTACTTCAGTAAAATGAATTAAAAGCTTAACTTGAAGTTTATAGTACCTATATAAATCAATTCCTACAGGTGGTTCGTATTAAATTTATATAAGGGAATTGTTTTAAACATATCAGAAGATGTGCTTGTAGGTTGCTGTTTTGTCACTGGCACAGAGTATGTATGTACATATGTAGGTACAAATCTTTGAGTTTTTCTCACAACGTTGTTATCCGATTTAAAAAAAAAACTGCCTGACCGTGTATATAATTGTGTGCTTAATAGGATAGCCGGTTTGACAAAGTAATACAATTGTGAGTATCTATAAACGTTGCAAGTGTTACGCTTCCCATTTATGTGGTAACATGTAAGGAAAATTGTTAATTGTTTTTGAAATACTTTATAGCTTACCCCGGTATTGTATCCAATGCGCCAGAATATACGTTATTTATCTAAAACATCTAACATATAGCCAACAAGGAAATATTACCTATATATAATAATAATATCTTTTAATTTCAACATAGATTTGAACGTTCTCTAAATACCACTTCATCCATATTAGCAAAACAGGGGTTCTCTAACTTCTACGTATTTTGTTATACAAAATGTATAAATATATGTAAGTATATTATAATGTAAGGGAATATGAACAATTCTTTATTCTTCCTCTTAAATGAGATCGATTTTGCTTTACCTCAATGTTGATGTAGCTTGTCCAATCTCTTACATCATATGACATTTATAATATAATCGCTGGAACTAATAATAAAAATTTGCTAAACAATAACAAAGTATAATTTCCAAAACTATATTTGTGCAAGTTGTCCTGTCGAAGTAAGTATTTTCATTTTTAGTTACCTATGTCGAATAAATAACTTCAGCTTTTACTTAAAAGGTTATAAGAAATTATAATTTGTAAGGTTATATTAAGTACTAAATGCTTTGAATATCATATAGTAAAGTTTATATTTATTAATAATTTCATGCCATACTTAGTTGCAAATTAAACATTACATAAGCAATCATTTTGAAAACACTGTATTATGTCAGTATAAGAGGCTCCTACAGGTGGTTTTTCATACATAAAAAACTCGTAACCGGATCTAAACAAAACTACTGTAAAATTTTCCATATACATATGTATCTGTTTTATTTATAATGCAGATGAATATTTGCATTTTCAAAATGCACATATACTTATTGAAATTATTGTTAGTAATAAAAAAGCGTTATTAGAATTGGCAGGACAAAATTACGTACACTTATTTCGTAGGTAGTTGTAACTAGGAGAATTGTTGTTGGTGTCAGTGTGGCGCGAGTTATAAGATTGTAACCGGGGCTTTTGCGGCGGCGAACCGGATCGCATGTCGCGAGGATGTCATGGTACAGCACACGAATTCTTTTGAAAGTCTATTATCGTTAAACGTCCACAAGATACAAGTGTTTTTCCTTCTTTAAGCACTATGTACGAAAACAGCAATTGTAGTTCTAAGTGTGTATATTTCAACTTTGTTTTGGAAGCGGACACTAAAAGAATCATAAAAATATTATGGTCATATATCATGCAACATCCATCTGTTTCAAAGGTTCTATTGAGCTGCCACTAAATCCATTAATAAGTCATGCATGGACATTAAAAACTAAACGAATTGCATTGGAAGCTGAGACGTAAAGGAACATATTGTACATAAACCGATTAATGTTTAAAACCATAAAATAATTGATAAAAAAACAATTAAAACATCAGTCTAAGACACAAAAGTCACCTGATGGCGAATTCCGCAATTGCGACTCTGGAGATGCGGGTGAGCGCAACCCTTCTTGACCACCTACAGGCGAATCCACGCTTGGATCCCTTATGAACCTCATATGTCACATATTACAACATACTTAATGCGAAGATCTTTATTTTGGTGTTTGGAAGCTCACTAATAATATTCGCAAGAAAGAAAAAGTTCACAACCTTTAGCGGGACGAAGCTTACGCTTCCTTAAAAAATAGATTCAAAAAGGCGCACTTGATGTAAACCACTGGTGATTTAATTTTTTCGGAAAACAGGAACAAGTTTGTAAATTTAATTATCGCAGTAATAAACTAATAAGTCACTTTTGATATAAAACGTCGATTTGAATAATTGTGTCGGCGGCAACTAGTGGCCACTGAGTAATTAGCGGTTAATGGTCCCTAAAGCTCTGATTGTCGGTAACTTTCTGTGAAGCGAGCAGAGTGTGTACCACCGATACGGTCCAGAACACTCTAAGATTTGCACGCGACTGCACGTCCTAGTCAACGCCGTCACTCTATATCCCTGCCACTGTTAACCGGCCCATTATAAACCGCTGTTCGCGATTTTGTAGACGTCACAACCGCACTGACGTCACACAACATCGATCCGCTAGGACTCCCGTTGAACGAATGGTGGGTTCCCCTGTGCATCCCATCCACAATCGTGACGTAATTGTTATGACGTGCCGGTTATGACATCATATCCGGTACGGGCTTTAAGGTAGAATTTCACACGGATACACAGCATCGATTTTTCCTTCGCTTTGAAAACGATGCGTGGTTAGTTAAGTACAGTTAGCCTGTGGCTATTTAAAAGAAACTTTTAGCGCGTGGGATTATTGTAGCATTGGATGATTAGAACGGTATCTCATTATTTTTCGCCTGTTTCTACAGGATGATATAGCAAATAATAAATAAAATATTATTTGCGGTATTTTAGACAATTAACAAAGAAACAGAAAATAACTGTTAACAATTATTGTTAGCAGTGTTATTCATCAAGTTTGCGCTACTTTTACTTGTGAATTTAATATAATTTCATGATATATAATCTTATTAGGTACCATTTATCGCCTTCTATTTTGTTTTTCCTTGTACATATTTACATAATATCATAGAAGTTTTAGAGTAAAATATGCTTATAAGATACTGATTTTTACAACCTATTACATCACGTGTCAATGATTATAAAACGTTACGTAATTAGTCTTTGACAACATAATAACTTGTCGAAGTTGTTGTATTTACTTTTGTCAATCTTACTTTCATTTCTTCTTGTAGGTTTCCGAATTCAAATTGCTACATAATTGTTTGTTGTTTATAAGCAAATCAGATATCTAATATAAGACATTGTTAAGAATGTTGAGGCTTTCTTGGATGATTATTCGAGGTTTAATTGTGCCTAATTTTTGATACTCTATTATTGAGCTTGAAGAATTCTTTTCTAATCAAAAATGTTTCTTTTTAAGAATTTCACTCACTTTTTCAGTAAACTATGTTTGCATGTGGCCAGTTATTCCGCTGTAGGGATAACAAGCTACTTTTGTAGTTTTTTAAAAGGGTTTTTTATTATTGAGGAATTAGGCATTAAGATAAAATTTTTCGCATTTGTGGGTTTTCATTTCGTTTTTTAATGCGCTTAAATGTCTTGATCCAGAAGTAATATTTAGTAAACTACCTACTTCTTATGAAATCTATACTCTTATTTTTAAACGTACCTAAGTTCTTCACTAATCGTACCGCTTGAAATTAAAGGGTTTAGTAATGCAATATTGGGTTCGTACAGGATACGAAGTAGTGTGATCTATCGAGCGTGCGGACGTACTTTTATTGTGCTCACGTTTTGAGTGATTTAAATTTACATATAAACTCTATTGAATGTGCAATAATGGGAAGTAAAACTAAGACAACAAAAACACTAAATGTAGGTGAAGATGTGGACAACGAAATCGATAAACTAAAGTTTGTTACGGATAAACTGGACGAACTGTGTAAAATTGTGAAAACTCAAAGTGCTATAATTAAAAAACTAAATACACTAATTGAACAACAAAGTAATAGAATTGAATTACTGGAAAAGACAATGCGATTAACAAATATGAGTAACGAAAATAATACATTGAAAAATATACGTAAAAATTGTCAAAACCGGAATCTATCGGGTGATGAAAACAAAACACAGCTGGGCGAGCGGACATCAAAGCAAAAAGAAGTAGACGTTGGACGTATGTACATACATACATACCTCTATAGCGAGAACTCCTGAACGTATCACTCGTTCGAGTCAGAACAAAATAATCGCAACTGATAACAAAAATACTAAATAGACAAACAAATCTTTTAAGCTAGGTTTTGATTTTAAGATTCTGTCAGAAATTCAAAAAGCTGAAGCAATATTGTTGTTAGAAGATATAGGTTTTTTCGAAAACAAAACGAACTTGCAGTATAAAACCTTACTGAATCAAAATATACAGTGCATCTTAAATAAAATTGATCAGCTCGAGTTCGAACTTGCTAACCACCAAATCGACATGGTGTGCATCATAGAACACTGGTTAAGTAATGATATAACTAACAAAAATATAGTACAGAATTTTGACGGTACAAGTGCATTCTGCAGAACCAAGTATAAACATGGTGGAGTTTTAATATTAGTAAGAAATTACCTATCGAAATTTAAGTTCGTTAAATAAACTTTCAACTGAAATAGATTTTGAGATTACTGCCGTGCATCTGCTCGAGTCGGACTCTGTTATAGTCGTAATATACAGATCACAACATATTTCATCTTGCATAAATCATTAAATATCCCGAAAGAAATATCGAACCTAAAAAGAATGAAAACAAATACATAAGAATATGCAATAAGGAAATAATTAATACGTTCATAGAAAACATGAATCTTTATGACTGGCTGATGATTTTCGGTAATAGATCTGGCGAGGAAATGTGCTCCTTGTTTCTGGAAAGAATGCTGTGGCACTTCAACAAAAAATTATTATCAATCAAAATAAACATAGGGGGAATGCGTCTGAACATATCAAAAAAATGAAAAACAATCTAGATGCATTGGCTGTAGCTGCCAACGTAACTAAAAACTCCGCACTTTATAATGAATATCACCAATGAAAGACTATTTGCAAAAGTGAATTTATAGGGAACACTAAAGCTAAATATATGAATAAAATACAAAACTCCGAAAACAAACAAAATACTATTTGGAACATAATCAAAGAAGTAACGGGAAAATCCAAGAAGGCTGACCACGAGACACACATGGATCTGAATGCCATGAACAAATTTTTGATAGACCGAGGATCACAATTGCCCGGCCTTACAGCAGTAGAAGATCCATATGAATATTTGCAAAGAAGCAGAACACCAACTGCATAGTCTTGCTATTTGAGGTCTGTAACGGAAGCAGAAGTTGCTGGATTGATCAATAAAATCAAATCAAAGTACACGACGCATCCTTATGGAGTATCTACAAAAATCTTGAAAGATGCTGTCAGTTGCATTACATATCCTATAGTATCTATTATAAACACTTGCATGTCAGGGGTATTTCCGAAAGAACTAAATATATCGAGAGTTATTCCAATACACAAGAATGGGAATATAAACAACCCGGAAAACTACAGACCTATTTCCATTTTGCCAGTCTTCTCTAAAGTGTTCGAACACGCAATTGCTAACAGGTTGATTGACTTCTTGGATAAATGCAATAGTATCACAACATGTCAACATGGATTCCGTAAGGATAAATCTACAATGACGGGCGTTGCCGAGGTAATGAAATGTGTAATGAATGCACTAGATAGGCAGTATGTTGAGATGAACTCGGAGAGACCGGCTACGATGACTGTGGAGCGTGGAGTACCTCAGGAATCTGTGCTGGGGCCTCTCCTGTTTGTGATGTACATATATCAACGACTTAGGGCCCGTTCACACAGGGGTTCCGTATTTACAGTACCGTTTTAAACGGATCCTCGCCTCTGTCAGTAATGTTCACACAGCACATTCTGTTGGTTCCGCTGCAGTATACCACCAACATCGTATCATGTGTGAAGGCAGTCGTACATCTCCATATATCTTTAGGTACAGATCCGTCTTTTTTTTAATGTTCCTGCATCCAGTTTTTGTTGACAAAACGGAATAACACATTTTGTCGGATCGGTATTTTGTACTGGATCCGGCATACTGTCCTGTATGTGAACTCGTTCATACAAGTACATATGCCATCACTGAAAGAAAACGTATCCGATCAAACGGACCTGTAAAACAGAACCTCTGTGTGAACGGGCCCTTAGATGGGGCGTTATCTACGGATAACGTACCTACTGCAAAAACAAAGGAAGGTACATCCAGAAAAGCTGAACTGGTTATGCAGCAAGCTGATAAGTGGTTTCAGTCCAATAAATTAAAACTAAACACAAATAAAACCCAACACCTGGACTTTGCCATGAACAGGAGAGAGGAGTCTGCTAGCATTAAGATCCTGGGACTGAATGTGGACGTTAGACTTAGTTGGTCAGTACATATCGACCATTTAGCGAAAAACCGCCATTTACAGTGTCAGAAAAATTCAAACAATTTCTACTCACCACGCTGCCAGAATGACATACTATGCAAAGTTAGAGAGGAAGTAACGGTTGTCACAACGTTAACTAAACGTAAAGTTAAGATGATCCTAAATTAATGGGGTTGGCAGCCAATGGTAAACTCTTACAGAGAAATAAGACTCATTAATCTTGACCTTAAGCTTTCGAATTTTATTAAATTATTCATCAGAAGGTTATCTACAAGACAATATGTAAGGAAACAATAACAGTAATAGTTATAAAAAACTTACAATAGAGTATACTGTTATTGTTTCCTTACATATTCTCTTGTAGATAACATTCTGATGAAGAATTTAATAAAATTCGAAAGCTTAAGGTCAAGGCTAATGAGTCTTATTTATCTGTAAGAGTTTACCATTGGCTGCTAACCCCATTAATTTAGGATCATCTTAACTTTACGTTTAGTTATACTATGCAAATTTCCATAGTATCCTCACGTATGGACTGCAGTTCTGGGGAATGGCGACGGAGGCGGACCGAATATTTCGACTTCAAAACATGGTGTTGAGAGTTTTAATGGGCCTAAAAAATGAGCAGTCGTGTAAACATGCATTTATTAATGAAGGTATACTAACGTTACCATGCTTGTATATACTTACTACCGTTAAATGCATTCACCGCGACAGGAATAATCTAAGTACAAATGGCGACACACACGAATATAATATCAGGTCAAGAAATGATTTAAAAGTGCCGTATCACCGACTGCAGACTACACAAATATGTCCAGAATTTTGGCGAACTAAAATTTACAATAAACTACCGGAAAGCTTAAAACGTCTTCCCAATAAATTGATATGGAAAAACTTAAAGCGCACGTTAGTAGCCAGTGCTTTCTATGGGAAATGCATTATTTTCTAATTTTTCTTTAATGGAACACCCTGTATTATATATTAAGAAAGGGAAGAATACTTGATATACTTTCATTTTCATTAACTATTCCCTATACCTAAAATGGTTAGTTTCTGAGATATTTAATGATTTTTAAAGAAATGTGAGCATTTTGGCAATAATTGGAATATAATACATTAGCCATGAAAAAGTGACATTAGAAAAGTCTGAATCATATTATTTATCAGTTAATCAACTAGTTTTATTTGTTAGTATAGTTTGTTAGATTTTGCAAATTTAATTACTCTTTAAAATGAATTTTTCTGTTGAGGAATTGACAGATATGATATGGGTACTAGGAGAGTGCATGAAAAATTGTCTACTTGCTAAACGAATCTACCAGGAGAGATATCCTGCCCGACAACAACCTGAAACAATAACGCTGGAAAGGTTAATGGATCGCTTTACTCGGACAGGTTCTGTAATATATGAAAAACATGAAAGAGCGAAAACTGTTCTTACCGAGGAAAAGGAATTCAATGTGGTTCTTGCAGTTACGGACAATCCATATATTAGTACGAGAGAAATCTCGCGGCAACAAGATATTAGTCAAAAGGTTTTCCGAAGAATACTCTGTAAAAATAAATTTCATAAATATCGTATGCGATTGCATCAAGAGTTACTCGACGATGACCTGGCCCGTAGAGTTGCTTTTTGCGAATGGGCTCAACAAATCCGCAACCAAAGAGATTTCTTTAATTTTGTTCTTTTTGGAGATGAAGCTACATTTCATAAAAATGGAAATGTAAATCGCCATAATTTTCATTGTTATGCTACAAGTAATCTCTATTTTGTAGGAAATTATAGTCAAAATAGGTGGTCTTTGAATGTATGGGGTGGAATAATTGGAGACTACGTAATTGGACCACATTTTTTCACATGCCGAGTGAATGGTCAGGTTTATTTACATACACTTCTGAGAAAACCATTTACCATTGCTGGAAAATGTTCCCATCAATATTCGTCAAACTATGTGGTATTTACATGACGGGGCTCCGGTACATCACACTGGACCGATTCATAATTATTTAAATACACATTTTCCTGCAAGGTGGATAGGAAGACGAGGACCAACTACATGGCCAGCCCGATCCCCAGAGCTAACTAAAATTGACTTTTTGATGTGGGGTTATGTAAAAGACTTTCTGTATATAAAATACCGGCAACTACGCTAGATGATATGAAGAATAGAATAAGACAAGCGTTCCATAGCATTAATATAGAAATGTTAAGAAATGTAAGTCGCTCATTCGAAAGATGGCTGCAATGTTGTATTGATGTTTTTGGAGGACATTTTGAGCGTTTATTGTGAACCTTGTTGTATTTAAACTTTCGCTAAAATGGTAAAATATTAATTATCGGTATAAGTTTTTTATTTTGTAGTTAAATTTAATCAGATTATTTTAATTAATGATTTAGCATTTTTCTAATGTCACTTTTTCATGGCTAATGTATTATATTCCAATTATTGCCAAAATGCTCATATTTTTTTAAAAATCATTAAATATCTCAGAAACTAACCATTTTAGATATAGGGAATGGTTAATGAAAATGAAAGTATATCAAGTATTCTTCCCTTTCTTAATATAAAATACAGGGTGTTCCATTAAAAAAAAATTAGAAAATAATACATTTGTGTTTTGAATCGCCCTGTAGACAGTTTTCGTAATATTGCGAAACCACCACTTCGTTATAAAAGTGTAACAGTATAAAAAAGTTATTCCAGTAAAAAAATAATTTCAAGCTGTTTCGTATGGAATACACAGGACATTAAATACGTAACGATTTTCACACAAAATTGACCATAACTTCTGAAATACTCGGTATAACTCAATGAAACCTGATATTGAAAGAACGAGGAAGATGGGCTTACTCCAAATTTGAAATAATATATGTGTGTTCCATTTAAGAAAATGTATGTTTGGTTCACCCTAGCGATATGAAACACCCTGTATATATAAAATTAATTTTAAAATGTGTAGCTTAAGACTGTCTATGATTCTTGTACACAAAGTTTTTTGATATCTTCAATATTAAGGGATATATTGAGCTTTGACGCACTAATGCCTCACTCTGTATATATACAGGGTGTAGATAAAGTCTGGAACAAAATTAATATTTCTGTTATCTTCGGTTTGATGGAAAAATCCTGAAATACGTCGATTTTGTTTTTATCCCGTGCACTTTAAACATCGTGAATTTGATTCTGTCGTCATCTGGTTGCGCGCGGGCGTGACGTCATCAGTTTTTTCAAATGGTAACCCGCTACATTTATTACCCCTTATCGTTAGGTATTCCATTGTGCATGCAACGGTATAAAAAGTTTGGTACATTAGATAACAATTTTTGGGAGAAAAATGCTTTCGAATTTCAAAAAATTAAAACTTTATTTCTAATGAAAAACTAATCAAAAATTATTTTAAAAATCAGATAAATTATAATCCGAGGATTATCTTCGATTTTCGTCAAACAAGACACCAAAAAAATGTCAACGGAAGTGTTCAAATTGTCCACCATTGGCCATTTGACACTGGCCGAGATAAACGTACACGACGACAGAATCAAATTCACGATGTTATAAAGTGCACGGAATAAAAACAAAATCTACCTGTTTCAGGGTTTTTCCATCAAACCGAAGATAACAGAAATATTAATTTTGTTCCAGACTTTATCTACACCCTGTATATATATATACAGCGTGCGGCTAAAGTATTGCGCCAAGTGGAATAACAGGCAAACGCTTAGAAATTTAGATTTGATATTTGGTAGCGTTGAACTGTATATTATAGCTAAGATTTTGACATAAATTTCACTTGTTTCGTGCAATTGATGTAGGCAGGACGGCACCATCTGGCTTTTTTAAAATAGGAACAAGGGTTTAACTTTAGAGCAATTGAGAGCTACTTACTCCCAAAATACAAAAACATACATTATAAAGTTGTTTATTGAGAAATAATTTTAAAAAATTGTGAAAAATTAATAATGAAATAGAAATATAGATAAATAAACAAACTCATAATAAATGTTCAAAATGCTGCCCGTTCACTTCTTGACACATCATTCATTAGACGCTTTTGTAAGACGACTTTATTTGTGTCAAGATATGTCATGCTTAGAATATCAAAATACGGAAAATTGGTTTCTTGTTAAAAATAAAGTCCCACTACGCCAACATACCAAGAATTTGAGAAAAGAGAAATTCCCAAGCGACGGTATTTGTCACTTATTATATTTGCCTAAAGCGTTTCATTGTTTATTTATTTTCTCTATTAGCTCGGATTAATAATGGAGATATTAGAAGCTTACCGCTGTGATGGAGTAGGTAATTCAGTAATTAATTAATAATGATAATTAATGATATAAAAGATAAGTAAGTGTATTTACATATTTCCATACCTAACGTAAAGACGAACATGTCAACAAGAAGAAGAGCAATTATTAGAGAAAAGAGGTATCCGCGATTCTGCAAAATTGAATGTATAATTACAATACCACAAATTTGTGATATAATCCATTCCACAATGTGATTTGATGCTATAATGGAGTTTGCGGGAAGCGGATCGCACGCGATGTGTGCTTGCACCTGCACATTCAGTCACGTTAGAATTAGTTTGCATTTTATCGAGATCGCCTCTTCAGTGATATTCGAAAGGTACGTCCAGACTGCTTTTGTGTGCGCTTGTACTCGTAGACTGTCTGAGAAAATGTTTTTAACAAGCTAGACCAAAGTGTACACATCACTTCTTTTGCTCTTCGCACTTACAGGTACTTTGAAGTTCAATCGTATTGCAAATGTTTTGTTGTAAATAAAATATTGTAGGAGAGAATCTTCATCGAAAAAGCCGTCCAAATAAGCTCCACAGGTTTGGTGGCATTCCTTTGAAGTACCGATATCAAATACGCCGAGCGCTGAGCTTACGCTGTTAGTCTCATTTCTATTACTAGTGGTTTTGCATGCTCGTTCGCTACTGTTCGTTATTGACTGAAGGCACTTTAATAGGCCAGCCTGTGACTCATAATTCACTACAGATTTTATTTCATCCATTATTTTCGAATCAGTTTAAAACAAAGATTATTATAAGCTAAATATTTGAAATTAGTTTAGTAAAGTATTGAAATTAGGTATAGGAGTGGTATAGCAAAATTGTAGAATATTTAATTTTACATCGTACTAACTATACAGGATGTTCCACTTGAATTAACGGAGATTTTTTAATTTTTTTCCTTCGTCAAATTTGACACGTCTGCGTACCTTTTATACTGTAGGTCATTTTACGACATGGCCTTTTGAAGAATCATTGTTGCCTAACATCATCTGATCAAAAAATACTTTTTCTGCATCAATCAAATCAATCAATCAAAAAATTTGCAATATTATGATTGACAAAAATTCTGTAGAAAAAGCTACATACCTACATACTTATTTCAGAATCGGTCAATTTTTGAAATATGAGTACCGTACATAGAATGCTTTTTTCATGTAAATTCAAAATAAATGATAAAAAATATAGGTTTGCATTGAAAAAACAAGGTTTGTAGATACATTATTTTAGGTTTGTAAATCTTGCGGAAAAGATACATTTAATAAAAAAGATTCATTTTTGTGTCTTATCAACCAGGATATTCGACTTCCGCGCACTAGGTGGGCACTGTATATTTAATGAAATACCATAATTTTTAAACGTATTATATGAAATACCTAGGTTGCGTGAAGTTATCCACACTTTTCCAGCCACACTTCTATCACAACGAAAGTTCGAATGAAGTAGTAATTCCAATATAACATATACGATCGTGGTTTTCTTATGAATTTTACAATAAATGTTCTACAACCCACAATATATTAACCGATTTCTCTCTGGTGGAAGCTATTTTATATATCTAACAACGAAATTTAATTGGCTCGCCGTTTGGATTAGGTAATTACAACGACGTGATTTTCTTATTTATTCGAGTGCCTCGACATCGACCATAGATAATATTTTGGCATGATGGTCTACCAAATCCACCATC
The DNA here is from genome assembly GCA_023690525.1 of Holotrichia oblita. Taxonomy (NCBI): domain Eukaryota; kingdom Metazoa; phylum Arthropoda; class Insecta; order Coleoptera; family Scarabaeidae; genus Holotrichia; species Holotrichia oblita. The sequence goes on from CM043017.1 coordinate 59,858,329, forward strand.
AATTTCAGTTGACTGTCCGCTTACGGCTTTCAAAAGTAATAAAAATCGAAAAACCGTGGAATGGGTAACTAAAACGTAGTGATTCTCTTATTTATTCGAGTGCTTCGACACCGCCCATATATTCTATTTTGCCATGATGGTCTCGTACCAAACCAACCTTCAAATTTATTTGGCTGGCCGTCTGGGATCTTCAAAATAAAGAAAAATTGAAAACCGTATGGTTTTTCTTGTTTATGCAATATCACTTTTTCGGTATAATGGTAAAATACCATATCTATGTAATATTTAACGCACTCGTATTCATAGTGACAACGAAATAGTATATTAGAACACAAGTCTGTTAAGACAGCGTTTACGGCCGAGCCAGTAAGTTTGTGACGCGAGTTCGAAGAGCGAGCCGAATAATACCGGCGAGGCAATAAAGATCTTCCTGGATGTGTATCGTTACAAATAATTTTTGTAATATCTCAAGGATTTGCCCCTATTAATTTTTTAATTATTTTTAAAATCAAAGAAAATATTATTATTGTACGTTGTCATTTTCAATCGTTGTTTATGTCAATATTCGTTGTTAATCGTTATTTATATGAACAGTTTTTGTTTGTTTGATTGTGAAATTTCTTGCTGAATTAAAAATGGAATTTAATTGTGACAATACCTGACTTGCTGCTGCACTAGCGAGCTTGTCGCCACTGCCTAGAAAATCCCGTGCTAGGTATGATAAAGCTCATGCTGACTTCGATTAATTTATTATTACATCATACTGAATAACAGTTTTATTAGGTATGGTCAAGTACATAAGTACGTTCCCTGCTAAAACGAAAATCTGAGCGGTACATTCGCAAAAAGTGCAAAGTTTTAACTGCTGAACATATCAAACAACTTATAGGTACTTATCTTTATATTCTTGGAATATAAAGATAAGTATATAAAGGTCAAAAAATACATATATTACTTATAGGTACTACAAGCGCCAAATGAATATGTTGACACAGATTACTATTAAATGAATTTGTTTTTTCATTTTGATTTCCATCAATACAGGTAATTTTCTTCGGCATTTTAATAATAATTAATAATTAATAATAATAATATTAATAATTAATAATTTTATTTTTTATTACTCATTTCTAAACAACAATTTTTTCAAAACACCGTATTAATCATGAAGTTTATTTTTGACAAAGTTACTGACTCTTAACATTTTTAAACATATTTTTATATAGTTAAGTGGAGTCCATTAGGGCTATCGCGGCTCTACCGCATTAAATAATTATTTTTATGCGATTTGTATAACAGATGGTAAAAATCATAAAACAATTATTATTTTGTATAAAACAATTATTATTTCGTGAATACAAAATTTAGGCGATAAATTAGTTGAAATTGGACTATCTGCTCCAGAGACTGTTGAAGTAAACTAGAACGATATAGTATTGATAGACTCATTGCTATAGGAAAGCTTAAAAGAACGGCAAGTACCGTAGGGGGATGAACGACTATTACAGTGTGTCTTGCAGTCATACTGGTATATATATTATTACTATTTAAGGTATACATTTTTGCGCGCAGTTTATTTAAAATTTTGTTTCTATATTTTATCAAAT